>UCOM01002104.1:0-30330 GCA_900474385.1 Ormyrus pomaceus | reverse complement strand
GGGGGGGGGGGGGGGGGGGGGGGGGGGAGAAAGAACCCGGACAGGGTGATTGAGCGAACTCTCCCGGTGGGAGCCGAAAAGTTCTTCCCTCGTTGAGTGTGTCGACAAAGTGCATTGTGTGGCTTCTGGCGTGTTTGCCGAAGCTGCAATTTCGTTCGGCGGGTTTTTTTTTCTTTTTTTTTAGGAAAAAAAAATCGCCCCCGATGCGTGAAGAGTTTGGAAAGTAAATATTTCAGCAGAAAAGCTGGCTATTTTGCGATTCGGCTCGTTTACTTGCCGACATTGGGTGTTTGAGGTCTTTGTTACATTGTGGCGATTACTCCTGAAAGTTGCACAAATCGATTGGCCAGCGATTTCTCTTGAATCTTTTATCCTTGATAAAAAATTTTTCTTCCTTCTGTGCTAATTCCTAATAAAAATTCACATTACTCGGTGAACCTTTTTACGTACATTTATTACCAGAACGTATTACCAGAAGGTATTTAACATCCTTTTGCTTCGAAATGTGTGCCTTCGCAATATTGCACGAAGCAGGAACTGCACTGATTATTCCCGAGGGATGGAGCAATAATGTCGCACAATGGGCTTGTCATCTCATTGTGCTATTCTTGAATTACTGGTTACACCAATAATTACACCGATAATTGACTGATATTGCCTCCAAGACACCGACTATCGGATTATAACTAAGGTGCATCCTTCATTTACACCTAATCATCGGCATTAACATTTCCCACTATGAAATTATTAGAGGAAATTTCAAGAATCGCAATTGCGCGTTTCAATTCTCTATTTTTAATCCAATCAAAAGTTAAATTGACAGTTTTTATTATAAGCATTTAAGCTTCATTAATGAAGTTACCAAAATAATCGATGCAAGTTTCAGCGCTGTAACATTCCAAATTGATCAGATTCTGCAGAAATCTTTATCAAACTAAAATAATAACTTATTAATTTTCAGCTTTCCACGATAATCTAATCCAAATATTCTTCCCGCATTTTTTCAGATGCTTATTTTTCCCGCGCAATAATACGAAAGGCAAACGTATCAGACGGTTCCAGACGGCTTCAATAAAAGTGGCATGCGGGGGAACGACGAAGGCGCGGATCAAGGAAGCAAGAGACCAAGAGACGCGAGAGGCAGCAGCGGAGAAGAATCAAAAAGACGGAAGATTTTTCGCGGGAGCGAGAGAGCAAAGGATTCATTCCCGCCGGGAGGAACGTCGCGAGGATTAGGCAAATTTCGAGCGCCGAGCGTAAAAGCCGTCCGTCGTTCCCTCTAATATCCCCCTCCCCGCTTGCCGCGCTGCGGCGAGAATATCTTTCGCGCGGGGAGGTGTGTGCGCGTATGCACGCGCGTTCGAGGTTGTGCGAAATACGCCTGAAAAGAAGACAGAACGAAGGCAATCAACGGGGGGCAGAGGGGGGGGGGGGGGGAAGAAAGAGAGTCGGCGTGCCTTTGTCTTCGAAATCGGGCTACCAGCCGGCGAGAAGCGCGGGGAAAGAGCGAATTTCGAAGGGAGATTTCCGTTGTTTTCTGTTTTTTTTTTCGTCCGTTCGCTTTTACAAAGCCGCCCCCCAGGAAGAGAGGACTGAGACGGTTCCTATAACCCAACGGAGGTCGATAGACTCTGCTCTGTTTACGTCTAAGACGAAAATATCAAAAACAAAAAAAAATAAATAAAAAACATTATAAATAGCGAGCGGTGAACGACTCGTCGCGAGCGACTTTCAAAGCACATCGAAATCTAAGGTAGTCCTTGCGTGTAAATTATTCAAATGTACATTTAATTAGGAGGGTTAAGAGGTTAAACGGCGATGCTGGTGGAAATAATTATATATACATTATATATTAATCGAGCGTATGGCGTCGTATTTTCTTAATGACGTTGTTTCTATCTTTGAATTTATTCCAAAACTTCTCTTTAAATTCTTCAAATGAAAAAAAAATTGTACTCGCAGCAAGGGATTATTGAAAAAATACAAAAAATAACGAATTAATCTTAATCGAAAAAAATAGTTCTCGGACAAACTCGTTGCATAATTTAATACTCTGGACCAATCGTAGGAATATATTTATATGTGTTACGGCTTTTAACGGATCAAATTCACCGTAATTTTAAATAAGTGCGATAAAAGAGTTGTAAGAGCAACAAGTAACGAGAAAACGAGCGTTGGTTTTTTGACAATTTTTTAAAACGGCGAAATTTTTTCCGTGACTCGTAAGAATGGAGGTTAAAAAGAAACAACGTAGAGAATTAGAAGAGAGATCGACTTGCGCGATATGGCATTGATTTCGAAATTCGAGCAAATATCATTCGCGGAGAGAAAAGAGCTGGACAAACTTTACGCAGACGTTTTTTAACGATTTTTTGTACCGCTTAAATAATTTTAGTTCAAACTCGATCCGTTTTAACCAAACTTTTTCAATCTAATCAGGATCTTGGATACTTTTGTAACTGACTTATGATTATTAAATGTATCATTAAAGAAAGTCTCTTGACAATATGAATCCATTAATCCAGTAGCGACTTTCTTTTTCGTTCGAAAGGTCGAGTATAATAATAGTCATTCCCGTCGAACGAAGTAGAAAGGTAAAGGTAGATAGTAACAAGTAGAACATTCTAGCTATGATCAGACCAACGTTTCTCGATACTTTCCTTTCACAATCCACACTAAAAAGTCTGTAAAACCTCCTGCAAACTATCAATTAGCAGAATCACAATCACAACACAAACCTCGTCACACGTGTCTCGCGCCATCTTACTGTGTGGAAAACTACGACCTGGCGATTAACAAACAAAAATCCCAGCAGAACTCGAAGCGCAGCTGACACCCAACCCCGTAATCCGGCATTATCAGCCTTGCTGAAGAAAATCCGGCCTCCGTGCGTTCTTAGCGCGCGTGATTTCGCTCCGCGGGCCTCCAATCAAAGGAGGGGAAACGAGTATCCCGATGACCCGAGATACACAGCCGCGGAAAGGGGGGGGGGAGGGGGGGAAGACGGAGAAACGCGAGTTGCGCCGCCGACTCCTTGAATATTCATGCGATCGCCAGCGACGATGAATATTTAGCAGAAGCGATATAATACGCGCATCCTCGCGCGCTCCCTCTCTCTCTCTCTCTCTCTCTTTGTCGTTGACCCGGAAGAGCGGGCGCGAGGAATTCAGCCTCCTTTCCGCCGCTGAAATTCCGAGCGGGTTATCATTGAAATTCGGCGGCCCGGGGGGAATAAACAGAGTAATTTCGCTTTGGCTCGGGCGATTTTCTTTCGCTCCCGATGCCGATGGAGGATACTGTTGCGAAAGGACGATGCGTCCGTTCGGATTTCGCGCGAGATATTTTTTGTTTTGTAAGTGGATAGTTTGGGGTTTCTCAAAGAAGTAAAAAAGGGTCGAATATAAAGAAAATATCGTAAGTCTGTATATTTTGCATTTAAAAAAATACAAAAAAAAGTCAACTTATTGCTTGTATGCCAAATCCGAAATTTAAATTTTACAAAAATTGCTTAACAAAACGAAATTACTAATTTTATTCCATTAATAATGAATTTTCAAAGTAACGCCTTCATTTGTCCGTTCGAATTAATAAAACCATAAATTATCAAGCAGTTTAAGGCGTTGGATAATTCAGTCCTTTCAGCTGCGCTTCGAGCAAAAATTATCCAATTAATCACAAGCGCAGTTGTCGAGCAGAGTGAACTGTTTTATTTCGCTTGCTTGTCGATACGATCGAATATAGAATTCATTGAAATTTGTTATAAATGATTATACACTGTTTATTATTCGAAATTCTATTTGTATCATATCCCGAGGGAAGCCGCGACCGGTAACTCATGAATTTTTCATACCCGGTATATGAAAACAATTTGTTACCTCTTGATTTACTTTTTTATAGGATGTATCGAACGCAGAGTATATATGTATTCAGAGTTGCTAAAATGAAAATCTATAAAATGTTATTGTTAAACGATATATTTTTAATTTGCATTCTCAATTTTACAATCATTAAAATTCGAAGTATATACCTTCGCTCGCATTGAGAGGCGCGAAACAATGCAAAAGTTAATTAATTATCGACCAAAACTTTCGACTCCTCAGCCCGCACCGCCACGTCATCGAATTAATTCCAACGCCCAATTAATGCAAATTTCCAATTTTGCCACATTGAATTTCGCCGAAACGAAGCTCGCGCCCCAACGATTACCGCGTCCAATCCCCCTTCCATAATAAATAAGGCTCTCGCGCGGAGCAACCTAACCGCGTGTGAACGCAAAGACCAGCGGAGACCATTGAAAGACTCGACTCCCCGGAGGTTGCGCGTGGACAGATAATGCGACGCGTGTCGGCGAGCTGTTTTTTTCTTTATCCCTCTCCGCTCGTCTTCAAACGGCCACTCGAGAAACTCATCCCGCCCACATGCATTATATAGAGGACTCTGCGCTCGTTTGACGTCTACTCCGCGCGCCGCCGGTTCCGAGCCCTCTCCCCCCCTTAATCCTTCTGGATTCCTGGCTTCTTATAGGTCAGCGCAGCCGAAGCTTTGGGTGACGTGGATCGGGGATTGATTGTGGTGTATATTTTGTATTGGACATTTTCGTTTGTAAACCGGAGCCGAGACACTGTACTCGTTTCCTGATAATATTCGCTTAGCGCCAGGCGTTTCGTTATTCCTCGTTGAGTTGATAACCGAGTGGTAGAGTCGAAAAATTTGCGGAGGTTACTGGAACTTACAAGATACGACAATCCGCTCCAATATATATAGTCGCGCAGCCGCGCGCCCGTATATATAACGAGGCTTTAAAGCTGTGCCGCGCGTCAATGTAAAAGAAACAAACAAAAAAAGAATAAAAAAAAAAAAAAAAAATAGGGAAGCCAAGTCTTGCGATGTAAAGTGACGCGAGGAAGGGAAACGATATGTAAATAAAGCGCGCATTCCACATATACATATACATACGCGGCGGTGTGCGTTAAAAGTTTTACGTGCGCGTTTACATTTACATAGCGAGCCGGGACATTTATTACTCTCTAAAAAAGTCGCTGACAAATAAGATGAACAAAAAGTTTCCTAATATATTATGTAGAGAGCGTGCGTGAGTTCTTCTGTACATAAAGATAAAGTGAACGAAACTATAAATATATATGATATATTTAAAAAGGGCAAATCGACCGTGCGTTGATCACACGTGTAAATATACCGAACTTATCAAGTATAATGACAGTTACGCATACTAATTGGTAAGGTCGAATTCATTATAATATATGCGGTTAAGAGAATATTGTAAGAGTCGCAATGCTGCACGAATAAAAGAGACGCTGCGTATAAACATCGAGAAAACTTATATACATATTAAGTATAACATTATGTATATATTTATAAGAAATACTCGCGCATAAGGTGTTCTTTCTTTTATATTTAACTATATATATAGAGTTATCGAGTAAGCGAATTCGTTATAATTATATATATACACAGACAAGCAGAGCATAATGCATTTCACCTAAACTTATACATGTATATATAAAGTCGCTATTTATCTTTCGTTTTTCCGGAGAGCGGCTGGAAATTCTTTTGAGGATGTGTGGTAGCGGGATTTCCGAAAATGTACTTTCATCGTGCTCTTTTTGTTACACTTAATCGCTGCTCGTGTATACACAATAGTCTGCGTGAATGGGCAATTCCGTGCGAGAGGCCGACCAAAATAAAAATGATGAAATTCCCCTTTACACAGAGGCAGGAAGGATCATGCGCGATGAAACTGATACAAGCAAATCATGCGAGCGATTAATTTAGCCTTCGTCCTGCTGGCGGAAAAGTTCTCGCCGCGAAGTTTAGGATTAAAGTCGTCGAGGAGAAGAGAGCGAAGCTCCGCGGGTATTTACTGAGCTGCAGACGAGATGCGTATTATACGGAATTGAAATCGGGCGACGCCATGCAATAATAAGATCAAAACGGGTATATATTACTTGCTGATTAACGATGTACAAGATTTAAATGGAAAAATAATTAAAAAAAAATATATATATATATAAACCAATGAATTTGCAATTACGAAGATTTATTCGATCGATGAAGTGCAATTTACAATAATAGTCTGATACTATAAAAATAATTGTCCTTTACCTATTATTAACAACGGTATATCAACGAATTAGAGAAGCAAGATATCGCGTGTCCCGGTTTATTATCACTACGCCTCATCTTCATTCGTAGCCGTAACGTATTATATCTCCCGGCAATTTTCAAGATTACGACTCGTCTTCTGGACTAAATTTCGAGCCGAAAACTGCGACGCACCACGTTCCACTGTCCTCCTCTCCGGAACCTCTGTCCCCCAAGCCAAGAAGGAAGTTCCACGAGTCACATTCACGCGATTTTTCCCACGTAATCTCCGAGCGTAACGCAATGCGGCTCCTCTTGATCGCTAAACCGCCGCCGGAGAAGCTTCGACTGCCCGAGAAAGTACATTTGATTGAGAGATCGTCCTTTCCGTTAAACAAACGAATATTCCTCCTTCGACTTTGTGTCTCAAAAATTCGCCGAGGACGGAGAAAGACAGTGCGCACGTCTTTGATCGACAGAAAATAGCCGCGGATGTCAACTTTCGACGCGAGAGACAGCAACGCGGAACCAGCCGATAACGCAATACGACTAAATCATTAACCCTGAAAACTCGGCCGGAACGCAGAGAGAAAAAGAGATAGAGAGAGAGCTGCGGATGCGGCGATTAATTTCCAGCGGAAAAAAAGGGTCGCGAGCCAGTCGATAAATTCACGGAAGTCTTCCCCGCCTCGTAAATCTTGCACGGGGCGCGCGCGTAAACATTTAGCATTCATCCGGATATCTGCAATAATATTTTCCGCGTCGACTGCCGCACGCCGAAGAATTAGCCGGAATCGGAAATCGAGCGAGAGCGAGAGAGAGAGAGTGAGAACGGAGAAAGAGCTCGGAGCGCCGCCGCTTTGATTTATATGCCTTCGAGCGGCAAATGAACCGTGAACGTGTACATACCTAATTAAGAGGGGCCACTTGAAAGCTCTCGGCTTTGGCTCGCCTCGATTTTACTATTTACCGCCGCGCGGACTGCTTGATTAATTTGCCGAGGGAGCTCATTAATTTAATCGGACATTAATTTAATCTACTCGGCTGAGATAAATCTCGCGATTCCTCTCGCGGGGAATTTGTTTTTTTTTTCTTCTTTTTTTTTCGTTCTCCGCCGCGATTAATCCTTTCGCCCGGATTGAAGCTTTAACTAAGCGCGTTTAATTTGCTCGGAGTGCCGCGCGTCAAAAGTAATGATAAGCCGGTGGTTATGGTTAGTCGCTGCGAACGAAGCTTCGCAGCTGGCTTGAAAAGATGGTCGGAAAATTTAAAAGGGGTTAATTAAAAAATAGTTTCGTTGAGTAACAGGAGGCAGGTATTGTTCTTGAGCACAATAACAAATTTCAAAGTTATTCGAGTTAAACTTTATCAGACGGAAAATTCCGAGTTTCGTAAGTAAGTAGAAGTTCTGTTTCTTCATAACTTTTGAGATTTTCTGCTAAATTTGTAAATAAAAGTTTCGGGGGAAAAAGTTTAACTTTTTTATTATCATTAAAATACAAGGGGTAAAATGTTATACCCTTTTCAGCGCTCTAACGATCAAAGAAGTGCTTGTATTGAAAATTAATGAAACAATAAAGCGACTTTGGCCGTTGCAATTAAAACTAAATACAAAGCTTATCTCTTGCTCCATTTTGCAAATTACGTTTTATTAGCATCGATATTTTAGAACTTTTACCCTTTTTAATCAAGATTTGCAAACATTCTTTATCTACCAGACTTTTTGCGTTGGACTTGCAAACTTTGGAAGTCATTTTCGAAGATCAAATGTTTTATCGACTTCCCCGAAGTCGAATAGTACCAGTGCAAGTATTTTTATTTCTTCTTCGGCTCTTTCTTCAAATAGCTTGAGGAATTTCTTGAGTTTACTTCAAACAAGTTCTTACACTGATAAACTATCAGGAAACTCATGTTTTTTTATTAAATTTTCGACTCACCATTCCTTCAAATTTTCCTTGCAGATTCTGCTGCAAAATCCTTTTCTCCAAAATGACAAAACTTTCCTTTAACCTTTCAAAAATTCCTTCAAAATAAAACTCTTCCAAACAACTTAACCCCTAGAAATCCAATCACTTTCGAAAGCACCAAAAATCGCTTAAACGAAGCGAAGCTAAAATGCACAAAGCGTCGCGAATATCTAATAATCGCCAGCGAAGCCGAGTACAGGTAGCTTCATTTTAGCAAGTCAAAAGGTCTCCGGCAGGGGGAAAAAATGCAGGCCTTTCTCGGGCGGTCGCGAACGGAGCGGAGAGGAATGAGGAAGGAGCCGAGAGGCGGTGGCCGCTTACGTAATATATTTAGGAGTCTATAAGTTATTCATCGGAGCCGCGCGCCGTTATTTATTCCATTTACTGGGGAATACGTGTATCGTATACAACGGCTTATGAGGATTAAGGATATGGAATATTCGGAACTCTACCATTTGCATTTTTCGTTCGGTAATTTTGAAAATGAGTTTAAAAATTACTTTTCAGGATCGGCTTCCTTACGAGGTTCTTTGAAATCGTGGTATTTTAATGCGATTCAAAATTTTGTTTGGGTTTAGAATAATGGGGTCTTTTAAATTTCATTATCTAAAAATAAGAATGTTCCATATTTTTATAATAAAGCTTAGGCAACGCATTTTTCCCAACGAGCATTTAAATTCATTGTTTATTACGCTGCTACAAAATGAGTTTTTACAGTTTACTTCGTGTAGAAACGCTCTTGACGTTTATATGAGATTGCGCATGCGTGTGAATAATCTAATGTAATTATCGCCAATTCACCTACAAAGTAAGAGGAAAAATCAAAATTTGGACGATCGTTGCGAACGAAAATGCGTTTGAATGTTTAAAATTTTGTTTGTGCCTGCAAATTATTTTTTTATCCATTAATTGTTCGATTTTGTTAGCTGAATTGGGTTGAAAATTGAATCTTGTTTTGGATACACAATCAAAACTAGTTAGCTCTTATAAGATTACTAGAAAAATTCAAGTTTAAATATAGTTTTATATATAAAACAATGTTATCGAATTGAATATTCTTTTCTGTTAAAAATTCATAATACATTCTTATTAATGAGACATCAAAATCCAGATTAATAAACATGCGAATAATTGAAAAAAAAAATAATTGCTAGGAATAATTCTTGTCATTACTGTTCACTGTTTAGAGTATCAACAATCAAATGTTTGCTTGCACGCAACAAAAATAGCTCCATTCTAAAAAAAAAAATCAAAAAAGTACAGCATAACGAAATTCCATATTTTTGTACAATTATCCATTATTGAACGTTCACTGCAGGCTAATTATTTTTATTAAACGAATCAATAGTTTGTAAGAATATCAAAATAAATAAATTTACCTATATAGATTCCTGTGTAAAAAGTTTACATTCGTAGTTTAAATTTTCCAAAAATTTATATGTATGAAATTTCTCCTTCAATTTTTCCGCCTAAATATCAATAAAGTATACAACTAAGTCATTCCTCATATCCGGCATAATACAATTGACGCAATTTTTTTTACACATCAAATCAATATTGAAACCTCTTTATTGTATAATTGTATCATAACAGTAGCGAGATTTCTAAATGTACCTTACGTATTGTATATATACTGTAAAAATGTACCTAAAAATCACACGATTTGCATCTATATACTTCAGCAGAAGAGTGGAAAATAAATGAAAAAAGAACTGTAAATACTATACTATATACAAAACTGTGAAATCTTTGATAAAGAAAAAGAAAATTATACGAAACACTACCAGCACCTTAGGCAGGTTAATAACCGCATATACACATACAAGCAATCGACGTTTTCTTTCATTTTTCTCTTTCGTTACTTTTGACCTACAAGTTCGTGAAACGGGTGCTAAACGTAATGGAGTTAAAAAAAAAAACATAACGGAGTGCGTAAGCAGCATTTAACACAAACTAACTCGCTAAACTAATGAGGGAGACGAAGATACCTTAATATCTTAATAATAAAAAAATTTACACGCGCGCAAAAGAAACAAAAAAAAAACTATATAAAACGGATCCTCCAGGCCGACTTGCGTCCTAGGCGCATTAAACTTCGCGTGGGGGGAGATCGCAATTTTTTATCGATTACAAAAGAAACAAAAAAATCAATTTAAAACAAAAATCTCTATGTGTATCTTAAGAAAAAAAAAATTACGGAATACTCTTGACGTAAGCAATGCACTGTAAGTAGTTAAGAAAAAAAATTTTAATAACAAGTAAAGGGTTACGAGGCGAAAGAGTGAGGATAAGCAAAAATTGATGAATGCGTATAAACAGGAATAAAGGTGCGAAATTGAATTATTTATCCGCTCATTATTACTTTGTAAGAAGGAAACACAATACCTGCGATTTTCTCTCGATTTTGCTCGTTTTAAAAACGACTCTTACACTTTGTCTGCGACGGTAAGCAATGATTTAGTTTCACCTCGAATGACAATTATGAATGATTTTCGCGTTGATGAATCTCCGAATGTTTTTGGGGTGAAGTTTGCGAGTGTGTGAAAGTGTCTGGGTAGCTTTGTAAGTTTAGAGTGAAACTTCACTTCGAGAATTGAGGAGAAGAATACGTAGTTCTTATACGTTTGAATTGTGAAGCGTAATTTTGAGTGACGAAAAACCGAAAAAAACACACGTTATATTTATGTACTTTCGATTTGGACGAATTGATATAAATAAATATATACATATATAAATATGGTGCACAATATGATTGAAGATGTGCGATAAAACAATGTACATAGCATTTTTTTGAATCATTTGTAGTTTGCAGTGCAGACTAATTCACTCAGAGAATAATATAGTTGGTAAAATTAAATGTGAAAAATAAAAAATGTAACGTTGAAAAAAATATACATATTTAAAAAATATTTAAACTGTTTTTTGTTGCCCTTTTACGCTTCCTGTATTTATTTGAAAATTTTATAACGTTTTATTTGAATTTATTCAACAATGTAAAATAATGTTTATTTAACATTTTTTTTTTTTAATATACCGGTTGAAATGTTTATTTTTAAGGTTATTCGCAGTTTTTATTTATGAAAAAAATACATTCTAGTTTAAACTTTTATTTTATTTAATTTAAATTTATTCTACGGCCTTCCGAGGCGAAAAAGGATATTTCTGACCAAAGCCGGAGTTGTACTACTGCAAGGTGCGTATAAATCTTTCCATATAAATGTGTAAACTGTTGCAATAACATTTTTCATGGAAATTTACGTTCTAATTCGTAAGTATAAATTGTCTGAAATGGCAATACTTTCAAAAAATAAACGCTCCCACGTCGTTTTCCAAAAAGGCAAATTCTAAACGCACAATTCGCATAAAAATAATCCGTCGGGCTCTAAATAATGTCTTATTATCCGAAATTTCTCGCTTATTTGCATATACCCTCGGCCTTGGGTAAAAATTCAAGAATGTTTTCCTCGCCGCGGGCCTTGGAATCTTCCCCGTAAAGACCTTCCGAAAATAGCGAATTAAGTTGACCGAAAAATTTTTCAGTGCTGACGCTGGTATTTGCGTCGTCGCACAAGAAGCACGAAGAAGGAGAGAGCCGTAAGCTTAGACGCCCTCCCCCTCCCCCCTCTGTTATTGTCAATCGTCGGGTAACTCGCATAAAACGCGCATACGCTGCCCTTCCGCCGACTAAGCTATTTTCGCAAGAGCCACCATTACTTCCAACTCGACTCCGGGGATATGCGTTTGGAATGACGGGGAAAAGGAAGGAATGCGGGGGATTACTTTTTTTTGTTAATCGCTGCTTTTTTGGAAATCGGCTGGTGCTTCGGTCGGTGGTTTGACAAAAAAGGACTTGGAGCGAAAAATGTTTCGTGTACGCTGTATTTGAACGTAAAACGTTTACGGCTTTGAATTCCTGTATTTTGTATATTGGTCATTCATGAATTTCAAAAATAAATTGTAAACGAGTTAATGAAAATTAACAATTATTATGTAGTATTTGATTACCTTAATTGGAGAAAGAGATCAAAATAAAAATTAGCGATGATGAGACAATGTGACTTTTTCGTAATTAAAACAGTTTTAAGCCACTGTCTACCCCGAAATGATAAATTACGCGTATCGTGGCTGGCTTCTTCGATATCCGCTTAATTGAGTAAACCACAATCACAAATGCGATTATTTCAAAAATAGAGGTAAGCCGGCAATAGGTACCGTTTCTATTTAGAATCGTCGAAACTAATCAAATCGACTAAGCATTTAGCGATTAAATGCTACTCGAGCGGATTGTTGCTCATGCTTCAGTAGGTGAAACATGTGAATCAGACAAAATAGGCAGCGAGCGCGAAGAGAACGAAACGTTTCTGTTGGCTGATGGTAAATCCTTCAAATTGATTTCGGTCTCTGCTCGTGACGAATTCAATGTTAAACGATGAACAGTAATTATTCTCCACTTTAAAAATTATTATATAATATTATCATAAAGGATTTGTATTAAAAATTCTTAAAAAGTCTATTTCTAACATTTCAAATCCATCGCTTCATCATAAACTCAAAAAACCAAGACTCTCAAGCAAGCATAAAGAAAGCCATAAACGACTAAAAAAAGTGAAAAGCAAAAATTAAATGAATTGCATATAAATAAAATAAAATCATACAATAGTATACTAGCCAAGCAAAGTCGGATAACAAATCGAACAAAGGAAAGCGCGCAAACAGTGGGGAGAAAGCGTATTCATTCGGTTGTAAAAGAGTCAGTGTCGATGGGCTATTTAATTCATTCGGCGGCAGTTGACGGCAAATACAATTAAATTTCGTTAATTACGAATTAACATTATGTTAATTTCAATTAATTACGAATTCATTATTTAAAATCATTAGCATCGAACGGCGTATATTAATTCGAACTTTTATGCATGTTCGAGGAGAATTTAAAATGGATTCTCGATGCATATTTAATCGTCGAACAAACAAATTTGCACAGAAGCAAAGAATATCGATTACACGTTATATACACTCTCGCATCCCGTTCTCGTTTCACGCCGGGCAAACGTCGATCCTGGCACGCACAATCCGCGCGTTCCATTGTCGCGTGCTCGCATAAAAGCCGGCCTTTCTAAACGTTCGCAGAGCCGCGCATAAAAGGATTATGAACCTCGTCCCCCGGAAGGGATGAGGGAAAGTTTTGCGAGTGGTGCGCGAGAGCCGAAGCGATTTAACGAGCTGCGGCTGGGCCGCGTTATAGATTGTAAAGCTGATGGGAAGAGGCTCGAGAATCTGGAAGAGATACGGAGCGGGAAAGAGAGAGAGAATGGCCACTGCTGCTGGCTACGTAACTGCGGTTATTTCGGATTTCCCAGATGGAGTCGAGCGCCGCTGCCGGAAAGATTGCCTAGTACGTTAGAGTTGGCCGTCCCCTCCGGGCATTCGAAGAAGTATACTGTAGATTCGTAAAGGCCGCCGAAATCGCCTGGCTTTTAAATCGTTGTACAATTCGAATAACATTTTATTCTCTGCTTATCGGTCTGTTGGACTAATTTTACGGTGTTGAGTAATTTTTCTTAGAAAAATTTCGAATTAATTATCTCGTTTTAATGTCCCTTTTAATTAATAACTTCGAAATTACAAAATCAAAAGCACCTTACAACCAATAATTTCCAAGCGTACGCATGAAAAACTAATAAAAGAGAAAAAGCGCACACGACTAATCGCGGATAATCACCCACTCGTTACAAAAACCGAGCGCAGCTCCGCAGTCGTATCGGGCTTCAAGATCCCATCCAAGCCCCCAAAGCCCCCATACCGCTATAAGATAGCGCGGAATCGCGTGTAAAAATTTGTAACGCTCCGGCAGGCATAACCGCTGAGCCAACGGTTTCTGGTTAAGAGATAAAGCTCGCGATGGCCTGTTTTAATGAGAATCCAAGCTCGACGAACAAGGAAACGAGCGGGAGAGAGAGAGAGAGAGAGAGAGAGAGAGAGCGAGGCAATGGGCATCGGGTGCGAACAAGTGCGCGGCCATTTCTTTTTAACGTCTTTAAAACGCTCGACGGCCAATCGTTCCGCGGCTGCGGCCAGTGTAAAAACAGGCAGGAATGACGAGGCGGGTATTAAAAGAATTCTAAAGGTCCGAATGAAACAGCCCGGAAGCAAGGCTATATAGGACTGTTTCTTCGGACCAGAGGGAGGATTTATGTAAAACACTGGTTGTAATTTGCATTCTCGCTTCGGGTGCTTTTTATTCACTTGGCTGTTGTGTCATTTTCGTCGTGACCTGTTGTTAGCAAATTAAATTAGAAGGCGCTTATTTTTAATGGTTTTTCGCTTAAATGATATGGAACAAAGATTGGTATTGTAAGTTTATTTAACAAGCGAAAAAGTGAGCATTTTTTTCGTCTATAGTTACATTCGTTAAGTAAAATCAGAAATAGTTGAGAAAAAGGTTACTTTTTCTTTACGTTAGTTAAGCTAAAATCTGCTTCATTTTTATGCTAATTCTACATGAATACATTTTCATTTGTATATTCATAAGCAAATATTTAAAAATGTAAGCTTTAATTAATATTTTAATTTACATTTACTTTTTAAAAGTTTTAGTAATTTCTAAAGAAAACTTTGTATAATATAAAGCTTCTCAAATATTTTCTTTGTCAATCCCAAGTAACTTGAATCATTTTAATAATAAACTTCTCCATTATACTAATTGTTAATAAATCATTCATTTTAAGAAAAAATCTAAAAGGTTGTCAATAAATTTATACAATTGCTATTAAATAATTAAAACAGTTATTTTCAAGCATAAGACAGATAGTGATAATTCACAGCAACAAAAAGTTACGTTAGCCAAGACAAATTACGGCTTCCTAAATACAAAATCAAACTAGTTTGAGCAATTTCAGAAACTATTAGTTTGCCGTTTCAATAAATTTAATCCAAGATCATCAAATATTTGGGTTAAACGTAGAAGTTTCGTATGTGGTCTCGGCGCAAGTATTAACTACTGCAATCTTGCTATGGCGGATGCAACTATAAACTTTCTTAAGGCCAAATTACATAAATTGCCTATTCATATAACTAACGTAGAACGTCGAGAGAAAAACGAGTGATTCACTACTCTACAGATTAGATAACGCATCTGCGATTGGCGTCGTTCTTTCATGACGATACGTTAAAAGAATATTTATAAGGAAATTAAATCTGTGAAGTAAAACTGAAAGATTTGTGTTTCAGAGATCGAAGAAATCGTAAGCGGCACACTAAAGAAACAGCACTTTAAGTTTAATATTTATTCAATATTCTGTTGACAAGAAAGGGTT
This sequence comes from Ormyrus pomaceus, assembly GCA_900474385.1. Taxonomy (NCBI): domain Eukaryota; kingdom Metazoa; phylum Arthropoda; class Insecta; order Hymenoptera; family Ormyridae; genus Ormyrus; species Ormyrus pomaceus. Next base: position 14,948 of record UCOM01002104.1, on the reverse strand, counting down.
CAAACTTCCGGAGTCGATACAAACTTTATGAAAAGTTGCCCGAATTGCAGGGTTTAACACCTCGAAACAGTCGAGCTCTAAAGTTTATTAGCGTTATTTTGTGGAAAATTAATAAAATAGTCTCATTTCTAAACGAGAATAATTCAACTTTAAATTGAAATGGAACAACTCTAAAAAAAAAGAAATAAAGAAATCGAATTTCCAATTTTTTTTCAGAATTAAAACATATTAATTTGTTCCAAAGTTATTCTACATATTGTCACGGGATGACGCGTTTAAGGGGTCTGATTACGAGGCGTCGTCCCGTAGACGATAAGAGGAGGACTTGAGAAGAGAAGTGCATAGGCATCGGTAGCTCAGTGGGAAGAGCATCCGTCGCGAAAACGGAAGGTCCTGGGTTCGATTCCCAGCCGAGGTAAGTCCGGTGCCCTTTTTTTCAAGTCCTCCTCCGCATTTATTCGGTCGTAACAATATAAATTAAAAAAATTTCAAACTTTTGAACAAATATATTTCTTTTTTAGAAAAGCGAATTAAAACTCGATGCCTCTAGTTTCATTTTCTTTTTCGAAATTTAATCCAGAATTTTTTTTTTTAAATTTTCACGTAATGACATTAATAAGATTTTGTGTAATTATTTTATAATTATATTTTTTCAGCGCCGTACCCACTTAATTATCAAACATCAAATTACACATGCTTTCCATGCTTTCCAAATTCATCGCAAAGCTTTCAGCTACTTAAACTCCAAATACCCCAAAAAAACCGAGCCCAGAATTGTCTCCCCGAACATTACATCCACGCGCCAAGTCTCGGGCTTTACGGCGCATCGCGAGGAGGGCGGCTGCTTAGCTATAACCGCCTCTCGCAAACACAGGCGCGTAAAGTCAGGTGCGCATTTATAACACATCTCCATACAGCAGCAGCAGCGGCGGCGGCGGCGGCGTCGGCCGCGCTGTACGGTTATGTCAAAACGTGCAAATTTGTCTTATCGCTCGAGTGCCTACCAGTAGCAGGCTTTGCTCGAGGGAGTATATGGCGGAGGAAGCTCATTCCGTCTCAATCGGCGCGAGGCTGCATTCGTCGTGAACGGCGATGAAGGCCAGAGAGAGAACCTGCGCTTAATCGGACTCGGCCGATCGGGCCGGAAATCGAGCGTGGCAAGCCGATTGGCACCGATCGCAAGCAAAGCGTCCGACGCTGACACTGACCCGACACTGGCTCGTTCATGATAAGACTCGATTCCAGGACTCCGCGCGTCTATACGTATATAACGTGCACTTTGGCTATTCTCAGCGAGCTGCGGCTGAAGCGCGCATCGATCCGCCCCGCAATTACTGACACGGCTGTAATCGCCGCCGGGGATGATAAGGTCGTTATTTTGTGCGTTTGCTGCCGGCCGCCTGGAGATGCACTTTTTTTCGTGGGCAGCCGAGTTAATAACGTTTTAATTGAGGTGTCTATTATCTGGGGGGAGATTATCACTTTGAAACATTAGTTCGGCTATTCGGTTTATGAGCGCATCGATGAGCTCTCTCGTGTGTTCATTAAATTATCTGAGACAGTAAGCTTCGGATGTATCGTCCCTCGTAATATTAATTATTAACTCCGTTATGAATTGCGGGGGCGTATCAAATTATATATTTAAGCGTCGTGCCTTTATCTAATTATAAATTCATTTCCAGGTGAGAAGTTATGTGGGTCGGATCGTCTTAAAGAACATTAAGATAATCTATCAGATCATTAATGTTCTCACGATGTGCGAATCTGATAATCGAAGTTAAAACGGGAAGGTGAAGGTGAATGCACATGTAATCGTCTATGTAACTTCTATCGGGAATTGATCTTGCAGTATAGACAAATTGCAACCTTCACAAATATTCCAGCAACTTTGATGATATCGCCTTTGCTTTCAATTAAGATAAATACTGCGGTTCTCTTCGTTAACAATTTTGCTATTAAATTCGAAACGTTTATATCTATTTATTTATTTTCGTCGATTATTTTCGATGCTGTCATATTATACCTTTTTGCGTAAATTTAAATATGGAAAATGTAGTTTATTTTAAAATCAAAATTGAAACGTATCTAAAGTCAATTTTTCTCACTAAAACGAGTTTATTTAGATATCGATGATTCCATTTAGAAAAGCAACTGTACGATTAAAAATCGAGAGCACTGTATTAATGCCAATGACGTATTGGTTATTTTTTTAAAGCTGTTACAGAAAACAAGAGCTGTTGATGTCAGATCTGACATCAATAACTTTTTCATAAAAGATAATCAACTTGTTAATAGAATTTGTAAATAATAAACGGTTATACGACCAAAGTATAAATAAAGCACTTTCTTATACACAAAGCAAATTCAATTTTCAAGGTATAAAAGCGCTTTAAAGCGATCGAGGAGGAAGTAAAAAGCCTTAATCCCCATTTAATTAGCTGTAAACTTTGCGGCGAGTAAAACCCAAGCTAGGAAGAGCATCATAAACAGTATCAAATGCGGTATTTACTCAGCGCTATCACATTACCATTCCCCGCCTATATAACCTTCAAAGGTATACTCGGGCGAAGCCGCGGCGAAAAGCTCGAGCGGCTCGGGGGCGATTTTTCGCGGACTCGATAAGTCCTCGGCGGGCTTTGTGTTTACGCAGTCTGATGGAATAGCTTAAAAGCAAAATGAAGGATTAGGAAGAAGATCGATTCCTTTCCTCTTACTCCGCCTGGTCCTCTTAATAGGGGATTAGACGCCGCTGGATCCCATCTACGAGATTTACGTTGCAACGTCGCCCTGTGTACGTATATATATATGTACGTATCCGCGCGCGTGGGAGGCAGGGAGAACTGACTAATCCAGCTGCTGCGGCGGAGAAATTTACACCGGGCCGCCGCCGAGAGGATCCCCGGCGCTTTGTGCCGCTGCGTTCCGCCTTATACGCAAAAGCAAACTCGCGGGAGTTTTCAGCCCCGAGCCAACCGGCCGGAAGATCAAAGCAGCCCGGCCTGCAAGGATTTTTCAGATGCCCTTCGTTCTCTCGGGCCTTCTTTCGGAGGGGTTAATGAATCATAACCATCTCGATATATATTTAGTATTTAGTATAGATGGGGAAATACCTGCATTTCAAGATGAGATAATTCGTCGTTGTGCTCAGGAGGTTCAAGTCGTTGACAGTTATCTTGCCAAATTAAATAGAGTTCTGAAAAAAAACAGGAGGTGAAGACAGTCTTTAGTTTAGCTATAATAACTTTTAATAAAAAGACTAATTTTGTAAGTGATAATTAATATTTAGCAATGAATATTAAAACAAATCAGTAACCACAATATTTATTTAATTTATTATCATATTTATTTTGTTGTTTATTTAATTTATTATCATATTTAATTAAAAACATTTATAAATGAGATACTTCTTTTCGGGGAGTATTTATTGAATTAAACATGCGTTTCATTTTGGTAAGAATAAGGTACTATAGCGATGTGAATAAGCTTTCAGAGGTTTTAATCATCGGACACGTTGTAATACCAGATTACACGTAATCAGGTCATAAATTTTGCAATATACGAAATATTTATTACCATACTCCAGAGATTGATCCATTAAAGCTCAAAAGTATAGTGTAGCCTATGTAACATAAATAACGCGTAAAGTCACAAATACTTTCCCTCTTTTCGTGGCAAATATTATCGGTTTAAAACGAGTTTAAAATTCAAAGTCTAAACACGAGAGGCTCTTGCAATTTTTATGTGGGTATAATACAGATTAACCTAAAGAAGATTAAGTGTAAATAAAGATTAAATCAAAGAAGATGAAAATATAAAAAAATAACTGTTGTAAGTGTACATGTAATGATGAATTATCTCTTTCAAAAAAACACAGGGGCTTTTCACAACGCCATTTATCTTTCTTTCCACAATATCACCGCTTTTACAGAACTTACACGTACGATCTAAAATCTTTAGTTAAATGTAACAATTCTATAGATAAAAAAATTCTTAAAGGATACAATTCTTAAGGAGAAATGAATTCATTAAATAGGTTTGACCGAAGCTCGCTTTCTATGAAAATTTAAATTTTTTTGCTTTACATTCGTTAAAATTCAAAATAGAATAAATAGATTTTTAAACCAAAAAATTTATCAGAATAATAAAAAGCAAAAAAGATACGCGCTAGATTCAAGAATTAAAAATGCATGGGAATTGTTTTGAATAATAGTTGTACAACGAAACCTTTCCTCTGCGCTTCGACTCTCCCCCATTTTTCTCCATCTACCTAACCTATACATCACTTCCTTTATATCTTAATCCCTTTATATTCTTCCTGACCGTCCGCATAACTCTCGTGCTCTCCTTTCCACTTGTAGCCAGCAGTCATGCATTAGTGATCGCCGCATCGTAGACTTGAGTAGCGGCTTACGAAAATGCATCCCCCGGGATTTATTCAATTTTTCCCTCTGCGCGCACGAATACGCCGCTTGAGTTCTATATATATATATCCAAGTGTACGCGGAACGTTCCGTGTCAAGTGGTTCGCTCCTGGAAAAAAAAGAAGAGATCTTCGGCTAATAAGCCCCATAGAACATTTTTCCGAGCGATTTTTTCCTGCGTCCTTTGGCGGCGGAATATTGTCGAGCTGGAAAATCGTTTAACTCTTCGTTGCCGACGATAAAATTTGTTTTGTGCGTTAGTTCATTTCGGGCTCTATCAGTGTGACTTGGAAAACTGTCAAATCCCGGCACACAATGGCTTTCTTTTACGGTTAAACGGGGAAATTCTTTTTCCCGGGAATTTGACGAAACGTCAGGTTCAAAAATTTCGTCCGTTAAAAAAGTTTCCGGCCCGCGCGAAAAAAAAAGCAAAACTATCTTTCGGCGCCGAATCCGGATTGTGCGCGCCGAGGCCCTAAGGCAACGCACCCCGCTTTTTTTTATCTGATACCAGTTGTTCGTGATAAGTTGCCGTTGCCATATTTGTAAGGACGAAAGAGAGAGAAAGGCGAAAAGCTGCAGTTGCGCTGCTCGCATTACAAAACGATATATACCCTGGAGGCTTATATTCGCATTGGAAAATAGAAATTCGAAATAGTGCATCCCTATAGAACGGTTCGCGCGGCCCTCGTGTTTTGTGTATTGATTACTTGCGCACACCTCTTTCTCTCTCTCTCTCTCTCCTTGCGAACGCCTGTATTGCCGGAATGACGTATGATGGACGCTTCGCTCTATAGATTTTTATGCGAAGTATTTTGGAAATTTTAGTTTAGCCGCTTTGTGAAACGCGGTACTCTTTGTCGGGGGTATTGAAAAGTTACTAAAGCACCTTTGGTATGTACTTTGAGGAAAAAGGTTCTTTTGAAAGGTTAGTGGTTGGTTTCTTGGGTCAAGAGCCTTATTAATGGTTTTACAGTCTGTAAAGAGAAGTAGAGCGAAACGGCGACTTTGATTTGAATTCGATAAATTATGCTACATTTATTACGACTTGAAAACGTTCTTCACAATATATTTTTATTCTATTCACAAATTAGCTATAAAAATTAGTAATATCGTCACTGATTTCACATAAAAACTAATATAATTAGTTGAAAGGGGAACAATGCTTTTGTACTTGCAACTTACAAAAGACCTAGAAGTACGTTACAGTAGTGAGACTCAGTTTTCGGTCGGGCAAAGCTATCGACTTGCCTCTAACGACCGAAAGTTCGCTCGTGAAGACGCCTTGTGGTTTTTAGCAAAAACTAAAGACCTGCAGAATAGTCGTAAAAATGAAGTTTCCTTGATTTTTCGAATTTGAATGAGTATCAAGTAAAAATTCTGAAAAAAGAAATCGCGCGCATTGCACATTAAAAACTGCAAAAGTGCCTCGCAGCCAAATAAAATTAATTTCTTAATCTTACATAATTAATTAACAAAGAAAAAGGGTAAGAAGCACCAAGTAATGAAAATAACTTCCCATCACCTCTCGCAATTACAACAATTTCAACAAAGCCCCCGACTAAATATCGCGCAATGCAAAATCTCGGGGTTTACTCAAAACACAACGTAGGAGGTCATTCCATCCCCGGCAGCCGTACCGAGAGAGAGAGAGAGAGAGAGAGAGAGAAAGCCAAAAGAGCGAGCCGTAGCCGGGAGCAGCATCAGGTAGAAGTAATTTTCTTTATTCGAAAACTTACAGGAGAACGACTCCCATCGCTAATCTCGCAAGTTTTAACAGCAATAAAGTAATTACATAAATCCCGGGCGCCGCATCCCCGTACACTTCGTTTCACTGAAGTAACTTAAGATAATAGCGGATGATGTATACGTATATATAGGCAGCGGCGCGGGCCGGGAGGGGGGAGAGGCTACGTGATCGGAATAAGGTGGGGAATTAAATCGGCAGACACGTTTCGCGCGTGAGAGATGTCCTCTCGACCCTTATCCTCCGCCCTTCTGGTCATTCCCCCCCACTCTCTTGATGCTCCTGCTATTCAGTTGCAACGAGTGCCGCTCTCGGGATGGAGGCATTTTTCCGCGAGGTACGTCGCGGCTACTTTAGCCGCGTGGAATAAAATTCTACTGCGGAGTTGCCGCAGGAATTTCTTGGGGATCAACGAGAGGATGCGCGTGTGCGACTTTTCTTGTATAATGTATGCATTTTTTTATGCTTTTTTGAATAGCAGAGTATTTTTGGACCGAGGTGGACTGATTTAGTTTTCCACTGACTGCTTTACCGTATTTTACGTGGCATTATAAAAATATGTGTAGTTGCAGGTTTTATGACTAATAATATTTGTTTGCATGCAATATTTATGATGTAATCTTATTATTATTATAATTCTTTGATTAAAGTTTAAATAAATAATATCTGCGTAATAAGTTCAAATTTCGTACATCTATTTTGCAAAGTCTTTATTTTGAACAATTAAATTGCCTACCAAGTACAACCGAAATTTAAGCTCTTTAAAACAAGAACCATCCTCGTTTCCAAATGCAACTTCTATTTACGTCCGAAACAGCGATCAGTTTACAATGTTTACTGCAGCCTTTACAGTATTAGGGAAACGCTCTCACGCGACAGGCTGTCCTCGAAACTTTTTCCAAGCGCCTTTTTTTCAGGGGCGCCGTGACTTTTTCTTCCGGCGGCCACTTTATTCCTCCTCCGTACGTGTATTCCTCCTCTCCTCTCCCTCTCTGCCTTCGAACTTTCTCTCCGGGGCTCGTTTTATGCATGCGATCGTGTCGTTTGCATCGTCCTCTGCATGCTTAACGATTTACGTTTTACACGAACGTGTATCCTTTTGTCTCTGCCCTTCCCTTTCAGAGGCGCCGCCTCGATTTAATGAATTTTTTTTGCCGGGGAAAAAGGGCTTTTTTTAGTCTATTTCGAAAGAGAAAATGATTTGCGCTTCGGGCATTTCGCGATTTCTGCTGCTGGCCGTGTTTTTCAAATGGGATTGATCGGCGAAACGATCGATAGTGAATGATGCGGCTGCGGGGAAATTCGCAGTCGCTGTTTCGGTGAAAGCATTATTGATATGTGTCTGTGAAATACTGCACTTTTCGATAGATAGTGCACTGGCTTATCGGTATTCTTGAGATTAAATTTCTGAAAGTAGGTTTTTGGAAAATTTAATCGGATAGATTCGCAGCTGCTATTATCATTTTACGGAGATTAAATGATGAAATAATATTCCTCTCTCTGAAATGAAAAAATGCTGATAATTTGATTTCTTTTAAAAATGATAATGTTGCAATAATATGGCAAGGATGACATTTAATTATTTCTTTGTCGCTTTATCTGTTGATACGGAGGTCATTTGCAGCATATATTATGCAATATCAACACCGACTTATTAACGTCACAACAAATGCTTTTCAATTACGTTGTAATTTATTTAAAATTCCGTTTTCAAACCAGTTATAACAATGTAATAATCGTTAACTTGTCAGTTAATATATGCTTGGTGAGTATAATTTATTAATTTTCACCGTATTGTATTGACATTAGTGAAATAACGCGTTACAAACCAAAATAATTGATTTGAATAATTAATCAAAACCTAAAATTCAATTTAATACTTCGCTGCAAATGGCTCTCCAATGCTTACTTGCAGCGAGCTTGTTGACTCGCGGTTTCACGTGTCGCCGGCAAATAAATTAGCATGATGAACGACTGCTCGCTGTGTAATTATGACTTCAGCGAGTACGAAAGGAATTTAACTCTGCGACAAAATCATTAAAATTACTACACCAAGCCCTCCAAACCCTTTAACCCTCCAGTCGCTAACTAATAAAAAAAAACCTTCTGCCCATCGCTCCCAATCTCAGCATCATAAAAGCCATCGCTCCCAATCTCACCTCCGCCCAAACGAAACCGGTAAAAAGCAGGCAAGAGTAAACGAAGCGCCGCAGAGCGGTAACTCACGCAGGCAGCACGTCGGAATTTGTGAATCCAATTACAAACGATCGGCTCTCGGTCGCATCGGGCCGCGTGGCGCTCGGCTCTCTGCGCATCGGCGCACACACCGGGGACCTGCACGCTGCAGTGTCCCGGCTGCGCTCTCCGCATCCGCGAGGATGATTTAACGAAGAGAGGCGAAAGAGAGAGAGGGAGGCTGCGGGCTCTGTGCTTATGCAAATTGGACTGCGGCGAGCGGAAGGGGACCCGGAGAGAGGTCTTGTGTTTTGCGGCTCAATTTCGACCCCCCCAGCGCGTAATGAGATTCGCTCTACGGGCACCGATGCCCATTAATTCCCGAGGAGCTGACACTTTTCGCGGCCGCGCGCGCGGCTTATTCTTTTCGTCCGGGGTTTTTGAATTCGTTGAGCGAAGCTTTCGCGGGTTTTTAATCGCTAACGAAGCCGTGCAGCTTGCTTTTTGCATTGGTCGCGTAATGGTATTACGTCGAAGAATAACCAAGCGGTTAGTCTCGTAGGTAATGGCTCGATACGTAGTTTCACTTTTAAAAGGGGTCAAAAGCAGACGCTTCTTTCGAAAAAGAGATCCGCCCCCGCTCGAGATAAGCAATGAAAAACCGCAAAGCAAAAAGAACCCATCGGCGAAAGTTGACGCTCGCCTCGTCAGTCGATCCCCCATGCTAATGATCCGCAAAGTTCCGCGGTCGCCTTCCCCGAGCCTTCACTCTCACTCTCTCTCTCTCTCTCTCTCTCTCTCTCTCTCTCCAGTGGCGCGTGCGTGCCAAAATTAATTGCTCGGATCTCGATTAGTGTCCGGCGCAGAGCTCGCGCAGATTAGCCGTACACGTTCTTCTCCCGACGTATAAACTCTGGAGGCAGCAGGAACACGAGACAGCCGCCACGTTAATCCCTGCGCTGCTGCTGCTGCTGCTGCTGGCTCTCCGACCGCCGAGCCGGGCGACTCGGGCTATGTTACCCCCCGCGCCTGCTTCTTCTCCCGTGTCTTGCGAGGCTGCCGAGGAAAGGAGGAGGCGGTGGGTTTCTTTAAAGGCTCAGTCTTTGTTTGCGGAGGAGTTTGGGATTTTGAGCGGAGGCGTTTTTGTGAGGCTTTTATGGGACTGGGGTATTATTGGAGTCGCGTTTGAAAGCTGTTAGGGGATATAACTTCTGTAATAATTCTGTTCCCGCGCGTCGATTATTTTAATCGTTTTTTAGTTTCTATCGTCCTACTTTTCCTATTACAATATCGAATTTAAACTTTAAACTGCAGGAACGCGAAAGTTGACGCTCAAACGGAAAACCGAAAAAAGAAGAGCGGTAGGCTTAAAAACTTGGTAAGAAAATCATTTAGAACGTCGTTTTATTTCACTTTCCGTGGGTGCATTTTAATTGCTCAACTTTTTTGCCACCACGGCCATTTAATTAAAGTCGTTTTTAATCCTCGTCCAACTTTCGTCCGAGCAGATATTTTCACGTCTCCCGAGTCTTAATAAATAATACATCCCCGCGAAAAGACAGATAAAAATGAATAACAACGCCCGTCTCGTTTTTTATTAAGGAGCAATTCATATACGAGCAACGGGACGGGAGATAAAAAACGTTGAAGCCACGCACACACACATACACACACAGGCAAAGTGCAGATTCGCCGGACCACTTTTCCCTCGTTTTCGCGCGCAAAAGGAGGACAAAGACGGGGCGGGAGAAAAAAGTGATTATACGGAGATTTCCCTCATGTACCTCAAAAAGCACTCGTATTTCGCAGCTGGCCACATATTTCGGTGACCGTCCACTTTTTTCGACTCTCCTCCTCTCTCGTTTATTATTCTTAGCTGCTGCAGCTTCTCTTTTAATTTCGCTGTACGGCGTGGTTTCAATTTTCTCGCTGCTTTGTTTTTTTTTCTCCACCCTCCCTCCATCTCTCGAATCTGTTACCGTTTTTTGCCGGACTCAATAAATTCGTGCTTATACGGAATTGCTTATGAAGTATAAAAGACGGTAGTGATATTGCGCATAAATATTCTCGAATATAACCGATTTTTCTCAACGAGGGAAGAATAAAAGGTTGAATGGTATGGGAATGAAAAAAAGCTTAATAAAATCAGCTTGCTCTGAAGATATTTAACCTTGCTTGAGTAAATGTCAACTAAGCTCTCGTCGATTAATTCTAAGCAGTTCAATATTTCAAAACCATTCCACAAGTTCACCAGTTATCCTCAAAGTTCGGCATCGTATACGTCGAGTCAACAGTGCGCGAAACGAAAGCATCGGCCTGGAAGAAAAACAGCGACGCTTCGCCAAGTAAATAAAGTGCCAATGAGACAAGTCCCTCTGTAGCGCCATCTGCAGGCATCAACAATGACGTCGAGAAAGAAAAGGAAGAGAGAGAATAACGTCTCCGCTCGGTCCCCGTCGGCGGAAAAAGAGACATTGGATTAAAACTCGAAATCGAGTTGTGCCTTTCCCTTACCCATTAATACCAAAGCCTCGAAGAAGAAGAAGAAGAAGAAGAAGAAGAAGAAGAAGAAGAAGTAGAGAAAAAGTACAGTCCGAGAGCTTCAGCCGGCCAAATTTACTTTGCTGAAACTTTCCATATCTCGCTCGGCTCACACACGTAAGTTGGCCGCGACTCGACGCCGACACGTAGTGCCCCCCCATCCTCTCCTCGCCCGCCGGCTCGCAAGCAACTTTTCTCCCGATCCTCCTCGTCGAGGAGAGGAGAATCGCGTCTGAAAAGCGCGCGCGCGCGCGCCGCCCGTAGCTGGGAAATGACGCTGCAGCGCGCGCCCTTTCCTCGCTCAGACACTTCGCCTCTCGCTCCTCTTCTATTCAATTTTATCCGGGAGGAGAGAGCAGTTTCGACTTTCTTCGTTTACTCTCTTTCCCCGCGCCGCTTTTTTTCCCCCTCCCCCCGCCTGATTTTTATACTGATTTCTGGCTCGCCCGCGCGCCCGGGGAGGAACTTGGGGATTTGTTTCATTTTTTTGTTTATTTCTTTATTTTCTCGGCTTACCTGCGAAGGGCTTGGGAGTCGGCATTGTTTAATAATGCGATTGTTTTGGTAGGAGATCTTTTCGGGTACGAGATCTTTTTCGTTAACAAAAAGTTCATCCGCGGAATGAAGGAATAAAGCTGCTTAGGAGGAAGTACCTACGGATATAACAGCCAAACGAGAATTGTAAAATAAAATTTTTAAAAAATTGTTTTTAAAAATTTCGACAAACAAATTTCATTTCAACGTCAAAGAACGATAATAAAAGTACTCGACGACCCAGCATTTTAAACCGAAAGGTCATCCAGCGTGAACTCATCTGGCGCGGAAAATGTAAGAAGTTACTCCCAGTGGGCAGCTAAACAAAGTCTATTTCGATACGGCTACCGACGACCCTCCTTTTTCTCTCTCCCTCTCTCTCCTCGTCCGTTAATCTATTTGCCCTATCCCGCTCGGTTTTCGCATCTTGGGCGCCAACATCTGTTCCTCGGTCTGCTGTGTTGTGCAGACGTCGACGGCGGGCACGATCCAATTCTCTTTCCCGCTGCATATTCCTCCAGCCACCGGCCGGGCCAAAATAGTCGCGAAGTGTCCGACTGGCTGTACCTTCCGCTCTGTTACACCGCCGGCGCACTCGAGCGTCTTGTCTCCTTCCCCCCCTTCTTTTGCTGTCTTGGCCGCTCTTTTTCTTGCTGTGCATGTCTTATTTCGTCCGGCTTTTTTCACTGCTCGGGGTGAATTACCTAAGCTGCAATTACATTGCCGAGGCAAGCTCGGCTTCGCTGGGGATAAAAAGTGGAAATTCATGGGAGCGATCCTGGCTAATTCGGAATGGAGGATTGAAATTTAAGTTGGGAGTTATTAAAATATAGTATTCGATTGAATGTATGGTAAAACAAACATGTATGTCATGCACGTGCGGGGCGAGGAAAGAGCGTCCCCTCTCTCCGCGCGTCACCTCCGCAGCTTACGAACTCGATGTTTTGTTTATATTTTTGTTTGTTTCTGTGAAACGGTATGGTAAACGATCAAGATCCGGATGCATTTTTGTTCTTTGCTTGTTTTTCTATTAAACTGTAGGTTTTTTTGAACATTCAATCAATTCATTATTTTGAATTACAAGAAAATATTGTTCGTAGTACACCCCGATATAGGGATTGCATGTTAAATTTCTAAACTTTGAATGTTTGCATCTCAAAAACGGTATCGCTGAAACCTCTAAAATTTTAACCAGACATAGAAAATATTGTCCACAATAAATATTTAAAATTTCAAAAGATTCTATCGTCATTCATTTTTGGCATCAACGTCCTTAAATGGGTGGTAATTGGAGTTGATCTGCAATAAATACTCCTTCAAATTTTCATAAGAAACAGAATACTCCACATCTTTAAAAAACTTGCTAATAATATTGAAACTTTAAACTTCGAAAACAATCGATAAGAAAACTTCGGCTCCTCCCCTTGCAACAACCGCCAGATAAGAATGAAGAAAATGCCTCCTCCAGGAGGAAACATCGATGCCCCGAAGAGCGTCAAATTCGCCCTCGTCGCTAACTATCGGTTAACTACCATCCTCGAACTCGGAGAAACACGGCGGTAGAGTCTTGGCCCCGTCCATATTGTCCTCGTCGTGTACATGCTTCCTCCTCGCAGATCGCTGGACTCCATTAAGGATCCTGCGGCGGGTCAGGCATTAAGCCTCCCTCCGGCGAGACGTTCGATTGGGGGTTCGTTGTGCGGAGTATATATATCGCGCCAGGCAGGAGTTTAATGAGATCAGTCGGGATTTGAGCGGTTTTTCCGGTCGGAGCCGCAACTCCCGGCGAATTTTCGGCAACTGTACGGAGGAGTTTCGGGGAAAACCGGTGCGCTTGCGGTGACACCCCCATTCGAAGATCCCGGTTAACTAAGATGTTGTTCTCCTCTCATTTCGCCCGTTTAACATTTAGTAGTCCGTCGGAAGTCTTAATGACGTTGAAAGTTGCCCCGGGTTTGCGAATGGGGGGATTAACTTTGCTTGAAATTCTGTGATTTGTGGGTGGATGATCTTTGGAGGTAGACAAGCGGTAATTAATAGATGCATTCGTAAAAGTTTCATGCGTAATTTTGAAAGTTTGAAAAAGTTAAGCATTTTACGAAATAATGTCAGCTTCAAATGGCAAAAGAATTCATTTTTTCGAATCTGTACGTTACTCAAAAAAATTGAAACGGACTGGAGCGTATAAAATAAATTACTCAGAAATTCCTAAAATTTGCTTGCGTTCACATCTAAACTAATGAAATAGCAGTGCATATAGCCGAAAGCTAACGAAGCTGTCATGAAACCATTTTCCTTCTCTTCGCTCGCCGTTATTTTACATTTTTTTTTTTTTTTTTTTTTAATAATAAAATCAATGTCTATTTCCCATTTTTTTATTTTTTCAATTCGTCCGTAGCAATATTATAACTACTTTTTCGAACTACAATCCGACGTTTTTTCGACTGACATTTTCCATCTGCTGATATGCGTGATTTCTCCTATGTCGACGTTATGGTCCGGATTTAAAAAATAGATACATCTCTCAGTCTTTCAATCCGGGAAAATAATTTTTAAATCAGACGATAATATTAATTTTAAACTTCCTCGCAGGAGATAACAGTGATTTTCAATATACAATAATTTATTTATCTCTCTGTCTTTCAATAACACTTGTCTCCAGTTTCTTTTTTTTACTGACAAATATTATTCTGACAAATATCATCAGCAGCACCGTGCTAGCTGAAATACAACTAAAACCTGTACTATTACTAGAGTTATAAACATTTCCGGCAATTGTTTAAACAAACCGTATCCATCGTCATCATCGTACGCAGCGGCAAAACCTCGGGGGTGGTTTCGCACGCGACGTGCACCGCGTGCATTGCGTTTCGAAAGCGACGTGGCACAAATTGTGACATTTCCTTATACCTCTGGATAGGCGTCGCATATACCAGACCCAGATAGCAAGAAGTAAGCACAGTGGCGCCACCGGGTCCCACGACCTGCACCACGCGTGCGAATTTATGCTTGCCAGGTACCGGTCACAATAGCTCCAGAATGGTGCACGACGTGCACTGCACGTTTTGGTGCAGCACGCAATGGACGGACCGTGCAAGTACACCGTTTGACATTTTGGGAACAATGAGGTTAACTTTAAGCGTACATTTTGCACCTATACAAATTTATATTTAAATAAAAAGAAATATAAAAATAATTTTATTTATACAATAAATTACATACTAATAATTATGCGAAATATATATTGAAATAATTATTCTAAAATAGCCCGGGAAAGGTTCTAATAATTATAAATAATCATTTAAATTGTAACGGTAGGATTTTGCGTGCCGGATAGGATTTCAGCGGAAGGGCGAGTGGAATTGGATTCGCAAATGAATCAGAGAGAGAATTAGATTTAATTAAGTATATTCTTAAAAACGTAATAGATAAGTACAAAATAATATTCGGAATAAATAATATTCATGAAGACGGACTTAAGCTACGCACTTAACTACGGACTTAAAACTACGGTAAATACGAAATTAATA
>UCOM01002103.1:0-30284 GCA_900474385.1 Ormyrus pomaceus | reverse complement strand
GGGGGGGGGGGGGGGGGGGGGGGGGGGGGGGAGAGAAGCATACGGATCGCGGCCGCCGTCGACCAATGAACCGAGCGCCCCGAGAGGGCGACGAGAGAGCCTGTGCGCCTCGGTCTTGGATGAGATGCACTGGCCGCGCGACGGCACGCAGGAAGCCTTTTCTTCGGCGTGTTGTAGGTCGTGGATGCGTGCGGGCAGCCTCGCCGCGATCGTTCAATGAGAGAGCCTGCCTGCCTGCCTGCGCTTTTTTGCTCTCGGGAATATATTTTGTGGACTGCTGTTTTGTTTTTACGAGAAAAATTACGGATTCTTTCGGATTTCGAACGACGGCGTGTATTCCGTCGAATTTCGAAGGTATTTGGAAGATAAACCGGCGGAGGCGAATGTTTATCCAAGAATCGGAGTCTTTTGGAGAGAAGGCCGAAAGGGGCGTTTTTAAAGCGCCAGGAGAGGGAGCGTTACGGCCTTCGGAAAACGGTCTTACGAGCGGCAAAAATAATACGCTCCGAGCTCCGCTCCCAAAAGTTTTATTAAAAACTCGGAGCATTCTCGTCTCTTCCGGCGCGTTCGATTCAACGATATCGAGAGCCTCGGCGCTACTCTCCGGCCGTAATTCAATGCGCGCATTATACGGGATAAAAATAAACGTAAAAGCGGAGAGAGAGAGAGAGAGAGAGAGAGAATCGGGCCTACTCGAAACATATTCGGCTTTATTACGGATGCGCGCGAGCGACACCCTCGGCGGAGAGAGAGAGAGAGAGCTACATAACTCTTATTAACCCCGTAAAATTGGCCGCTCCCTCGTGCATTGCCCCGCGAGAGAGGGAAGCGAGAGCGGAGAGATGCAGGCCGCCGCGATCGATTTACGAATGAGGGCCGTTTACCGAAATCGCGGACTATTTATGAACGGAGGGATTTCTTTTTAGTACCGCCGGAGATTCGAAATGTATGGTAAATACGTCGGTGGTTTCATTTATTTTTACGTCGGGGACTAGGCTTTTGTCGTCGGAACTCGAGAAACAACGCTGTTCTTCCCCGAGGATCATCTTATTCCTCTTCGGCCGCGAACGAAAGTGCGATGCAAGAAAAATATGAAAAGGCCTTCATTGGGAGCAAGTGGCTCGGAGCGTAAAAACGGCCTACATCGCCCGGTGGCTTATTAAAGCGCTCGGGGAGAGGCTTGATATTCGCCGGACTTGGTGAGCCCGCTGCTCCTTTTTCGCTCGCCGCGCGGATAATGCGAGATTAATTCCCTCCGTTATTCGCTCTCCGCATCTCTCTCTCGTTTCTCTCTTCCAGCTGATCGCGCGCCGCGCGCGGCACGAAAGCGCGGCTCATACTTCGCTGAATCAATTTCGCAATTAAACGCGGAAGAGAGCCGCTGCCCCGCGACGACGACGACGACGACTGGCCCCATTTATCCGGGGACATCGTCGTTGTACTTCGTTAGGCGCAATTTGCGGCGCATCCGCACAAAAATCGCCGCGATTAGGAGCCGCAGATAAGCGGATCCGTGTGTGTTTCTGTGTGTGGGGCACGAAAGCGGGAGAGTCGTGCCGGACTTCGGCTGTGTGTCTCTTTCTCCTGTTCTCTCCTCGCGCGCCGAGAGAGAGAGAGCCCTCATTACGCTCGAACAAACGCTCCTCGAGCGGGAGAGCCGTTTGTTGGTTTGCCCCGGCTGTTTATTAATTATTAGTTTAACCGTTTGCTAGCCGGTGTGCGAAGCAGCTCTTTTTGATATATGGAAATTTCATAACCGAAAGCGGGGAAAACTAATTTTTAATCAACCGCGCAATTTTATCTCTCGGAGGTCTGTTGACAAACGCGAATTAACGCCGATCGATCACCGGTCAATAGCGAGCACATATATCGATTAAAATGCGCCTCGCAGCGATACATCTGTTAAAATCGATATCTCGCGGGGCCCGTCTCTCAACCTCGGCGGGGAGAGAGACGGGAAAGGGCCCCGAAGCGCTCGAGGGCTTCGTATCGACGCGTGTCGCGATAAGATAACACCGCCGAGCGGCGTGTGTTTCTTTTCCGTCGTTCGGCCCAGAAACGGACGCGCGCATTTTGCGCATTATTGCATGCGAGAGATATATATATATCTGTCCGCTAATCGGGCAGATAAGATTCCGCCTCTGGACCTTTTAATTGCTAATGGATCGGTCGGGCGATAAGCTCCTCGGGATATAAGTATATTCCGCCGATAAGCCGCAGAGGCATATAATTTGTATCATAATTAGGTCCACCGTCGGGGAAAGAAGCGAAAGAGAGAGAAGAAAGACGCGAGGACTCATCTGTATTCTATTACGGCCTCCGTATCGAAAACGTCAACAAATAAGTAAAAGGCCCGTAAAACTTGGTCGTAAATCGCGCGTAGAACTGCACACAGCTCCGAATTCCCGATATATCCATTTTCGAATTTGGGGAAATTAATCAAAGCTATACACGGCGGCGAGGGAGATTTTATATTCCCGAGCGCTCTCCGGAATAATAAAATCGTCCTCTCTCCGCCGCCGCGGGGACATCCAGAAATCTTAATATGTCCGAGAGGACGTTCGGCGTAGGCGTCAGCGATTTCCTCCTCTCTCGGCGGCCAATATAAATGTCCTACATTGATTTAGTCGCGCACCGGACCGCCGATACGGACGTCTCAATATCTCGCCTCGTCATGGAAATCGAGCGAGGCCCTAAAGGGGGAGGGAGGGGGGACGACGCCAGAAATAACCCGAGAAGTGATGGATGTCCTCTGACTTCGCCGGCCGAGAGAGAGAGAGAGCCTTTGTCCGTTTTCCTTTATTTTTTTTCCCGGAAAAACGGTATGGAAAGCGGAGCTTTTGTAGCTCCGGGGATCGAGTTTCGCCAAGTTTCGAAGCCCGGAGGGAGAGCCGGGAAGGGGGGGGCTGCTGCGCTTTCAATTTATTGGGGAAAGAAAAAATCGCCGGGAGGGTCGAAGCTCTGCGGGCTCCTGTCATGTTAAGGTGTTTTTGATGCCGACGATCTTTCATAATTAAATCCTCGTTAGTTTGCCAGTTTCGCTCGAATTGTTTAATTGCCAAGTTCGGCGGTCGTCCGAGAGACTTTTATGGCGATCTCCCGCGCCGATCGATAATCCCTTTTTAACGATTTCTTAACGAACGAAGTGCCAACGGACACCGGAGACTGCGCGAAAGTACGTTACACCACCGACGTCGGAAGCGACGCGTCCGCAATAACCGATCGCGTAAAACGAACCGCGGCGGGCCGTTATGCAAATGCGCGTCCCGTCGGTTTAGGAGAACGAGACACGACCGATTTTCTCATCGGGGAAAAAAAAAAAGGTGGAGGATATTCCTCGGCGACACTTGTAAGAGGAAGCGGGCGCGACGAATGACGGACTCTTCCGGTTTTAATTGCCGCTCGATCGGGCGCAGGTGCCTCTCGCGAGTCGATTTTCCCGTGGGAACCGACGTTTGCGCGGCCGAAGTTGACAATCGGCTTAATTGGGAGTCGGAATCGTGCATTTTTGCGATCGGACGATTGGGCGGGTTAATGGAGTGCTTATGGTCTTTCGGGTAGATTTATGGTGAGAAGAGCGATTGTTGGACGGCTGGAGGACCGTTATTACCCTGGTAAGCATCGAATTGTGTCGATCTCCGATTAGGGTAATTACGCTTTCTTAGAATATTGAAATTGCTGATTTTTCGACAGATTGCCGTTTGCTTCGAAAAAAGGATCTTTCGAGCAAAGAGAAATCGAGCTTATCGGAAACATCCACTTTTCGTTGAGAAAATAAAAGCTATTAATAGAACTATAATTAATCGACGTGTAACCGATAAATTTCCCCGCTTAACAATCAATTACAACTTATAAATTACCCGAACACGAGCCGCATTTGCCCCGTCGATTATTAATTTCCCGCTAATCAGCGAGGCAACGAGTTCGTTTACACGTCTCTCAACAGGCGAGACTCGCCTCTCTCGTTATATACACCTCCGGCAAACAGCGTCACCATCGGCGTCGCAACAAAAGCAAAGCATAATATATACTCGGGGACAAGCTGCGAGGTGCAGCTCCCCCGTATCGGGCAAAAAGAGAGCTCTCCGATCGGAGAGAGAACGCGGGTGAAAAAAGGAAGGTAATTGCGCGCGGAATTGCCGGGCGGCGGTGTGCGCAGTGCTCCGGGACAGGTGCCAGCTCCCTCTCGGGGCCTCATGCGGGCCCAAAAAGAAGCGCCGCGCGTTTTATTTATTTTTTTTTTATTTGCCAGCGCTCTCGAGAGTCCTTTCACTTTAACGACGCCGCGCGCCGCGCGCCGATGGAAAGTGGATTTCCTTGGGAGAGCCTCGCGAGAGAGGTGTCCGAAATTCGAGACAGCCGACGCGCGCCGCTGACAAATGAGTCGCGTGCCGACTTTCGAGGCGACTACGGAGGAGGAGGAGGGGATTCTGGGCCACACGAGCGATTTTCGATCTCCGATGGAAACTCGGCCTCGAGATGCGGGAGAGGCGGAGGGGGTTTAATGGTGATTCGGAGAGATAAATTTTAATCGGCGGCTGGATCATTTTTTCTTTTTACGAGGTATATATATCCCGAATTTCAAGGTATTAAAGAGCTCGTCGCCGATGCTTACAATCCCACTTTCCACGAAAGGTACTCCCGTCGACTCGGATATTAATACCGCGGAAATTGTAACAATTAGCGACAAATCGAAACGGAACGAGAGGCAGAGAGAGAGACAGAGAGAAAGAGAGAGAGCTTGCGAACCGATCAGGCGGCTTTGTGGGTCATTATAATTAGACTCGCGGCGAGGCGGACGGTTTGTTTGCTCGGAAGCGTATTTTTCTCCCTCCCCCCGCTCACGGCGAGAGTCGGGGAAATCTTTTGTTTCGACCACTTTGCCCGCGCGCGCCCTTTGTCTCGAGAGTCTCTCTCTCTCCGTTCGAGTCCGCGAGAGGGAGAGAGAGACGCGGATAAACCCGAAGCGCGAGAGAGAGAGAGAGAGGAGAGAGCTTAGTTACAAACGGAGATATTTTTAAAGCCGGTGACGTCACCGACCCTCTTTGCGAGAGGCGGTTCTCGCTCTCGGCGCTTTCCGAGCCGCGTATAAAGGAGAGCTTTCGCTGGGAATTGCGGATTTGATTTTAAAGCGGTCCTGCGCGAGGATCGAGGGATAAAAATTAGCCGCCTATTTTGGTGGTTTCCGGGTAGTTGAAGCATGAAAGTAATGAAAGTTTTTCCTGCGAGTTTTTTAATTCGATGGATGTCCATTCTTTTTTATAACTTTATAATTCAAATTAATGTTAATTTCTTCGAACGTAAGTCCACAATAAACCCCGAGAATCAGCAACTCTACGACGAACGCAAAACTCCTCCGCCCCGACTCCTGCTCGCGCTTCATAACGAAATAATTAGTCGTCCTCCTCGGCGCCTATCTCGATATCTCCTCCGTACGATAATTAGGCATCGGGCGCCAAAGGCGGCCCGTCCGATCGGTCGGGCCCCGCGCGAACACTGTGAGAACAGGCTCGCGACACGATTCTCGCTGAAATTCAAAAGCCGCGGCAAAGCTCCAGTTTAATTTTCAGGAGAGCGCCGAGCGGCTCCTCGCACATATAACGTGCATAGGGGCCAATGGTTTCCCATGCCGGAGGACGAGGCGCGTCCATTAAGGAAATGCCCGTAGATGGAGGAGGCATGTTCGAGCGTCCGCCGTTTCCGGCTCGGCCTTTGAAAAACGCGCGAGGAGAACGGAGACGTTAAATTAAAAAGGCTTTCCGCGCGCGTCACCGCAAAGACGCGCATAAAGAGCTGTATGAGGGCCGGCCGCGTGGGATATATCCTCGAGGCTCCTTTTCCGCGACGGGCTGTTTTGTTTCGTTCCTCGGGGATTATTGGTATATGGGTAATTGGGCGGCCGTTTACGGGATCGATAAAAAAAAAACGAAGGCTTTTGCATTTTCTCACTATTCTTCCGACTCTTTTTTTTTTCCTTTCTTTCGCGGCGCTAAGTAATTACGGTGTGGTTAACAGGGTTTTGTTGTTGAGGCCAGGAAGTTTAGCTCCGGGTAATTAAAACGGAATTGCGTATTGGATATATAACGTAATTGGCGAAACGGTTGACTAACAGTTTAATCAAACAATTGTACTCGCGATTAAGGTTGTTTAGCTGATGTACTTATAAAATTTAATACTTGAATGATATCTGTCGGGATTTGACTTATCAATTCGGGGAACGCGTAAATTTATTTCGATCGTTAAAAATTGCATTTCTCGTTTGATTGGGAGATTATTTTTTTTGTATTTCGAACAAAAATATATCTGCTACGCAAAAATGACACCGCAACGATCGAATAAAATATTCACTCAACGAAACGTTTAATCAATGACTAAGATGTCCACTAGAATTACGCCGGAATTATACTCCAGCCATCAATAACAAAGCCGGCCGATAAGCCCCGGAAGAGAGGAGAGTCTCGGGCCGGGAGAAATATCGAAACCCGCAGACTGTATAATTACCGGAGCTCCCTCTCCCCGCAGTTTTGAAAACGCAGGGCGCGCAAATTAGCCGCGCGCTCCAGATATTTTCCAAGCTTCAGCGGGACTCGGCGTTATTTTATATCCGTCACCGGACCGGATGTTATGCTGACGCCGCGCGGTTAAGCGACTTCGCCTGAATCCGTGGCGGTGCACCGTTCTATTATCCCGTCTCGGAAGGAGCGACGACTCGCTGCTCGTCTTCTAGGCGTTGGCTTCTCTGTTTCCCGATAAGATTGCGGGCAGGTTATATGCCGATCGGGTGACTAATTTAACAAAATGCTCGGGCGATTAAACCGGCTCGGCTTGCGTTTCGTTCGGCAATTGACTTGTTCGCGCGAGTTTGTATATTCTCTGAACGAAATTTCCTCGACCGAAAGCCGGGAAACGCGACAAAAATTACTCCGTTCCCGCGAGTCGGGAATGAGAATCGCAGCCGTAACGGTGTCGAATGATTTTCATTGTTTCCGCGGGCGAGAGCTCGGAGGGGTGATGTCGCTCGCGCGAGTTTTCAATGTCGCGCACACTTTTCACTGAATCGCGCGCGTCATTACGGCGGGCGATGACTAAATGCCCCTGCTCGCTCGTGTATGCTTTTTCGCTGAGCTGTCAGGGATACGTATGTGTCTCGGGACAAAGAGATCTTTTCGCCTTCGCGAGAGATCTTATAAAGGAAGAAACGAGTCGCCTGGCAATAAACAATCCGACAGACGCGCGTTCCGCTTATTACGCTCGGCTCGAGGAGCTGCGAGCAACGGGGGAATCGCTCGAATTTCATCTCGGCTAGACGAGCGAAACGCGCGCTTTAATCCTTTGTTTCTCGAACCTGCTCTCGCCGAATTCGCGCGGCACACTTGGCCTATCCGCCCTCCCCCGAAGGGCAGGCGATGACTGAAGCCTCCGCGATTTCGATTAATCCGTTCACCGTCTCTTGAGCGCGCGAGGAAGGAACCGTTCCAATTAGCGAGCCTCTCTCGATTAGCGGGGGGAAAGAGAAGCGCCGGAGAGGAGAGAGAGAGGAAAAGCGAGAGGTGACGTAAGGCCAGGTGCTCGAATACGTAATTTCCCGAGAGCGGAGGATGTATGTGTGTCGCGCGACCGTTTTTTTTTTCCTGTTTTTTCGGGAGATGTGGGGGGAGGGGACACCTTTCTCTTTCGAGTATCGACGAGGATCTAACGCTTTCGGGGACTAATTGATACGGCCGATCGGCGAGCCGATGGGGGGAATTAGTTTGTTGATTTTCTCGCGGATAAAAAAGAGGCCGCTGCTCCGAGGGAATTTACGGGACTCGGGGACTTTGTCGGGGGATTATGTAAAGGTATTCACGAGGCAATAAAATTACGGAAATTACCGCGGGGCTAATGATTATTATTACTTTTAAAGCGATCGATTAAGCCGCGCAGTCGAACGTACGCGGAGAGTAAATGTTTTACGCGTACTTAATGATACGTTCCCGCAGCGACGGCCGAGTCGAGCCGCGAGAGTAAAAAAGTGTTTAATATCCACTTCGAGCGGCGGGCTTTTACTATAAAATTACGCAAAATTAGTAAATCCCCTCGCGAAGCACGCACTTCCACTCGTAGATTTTTCGAAAACCCAAGAAAAAAAAACAGAGTCCGACCCCAAAAAGGCCGAGAGCCTTGTGTCTCTCGGCACATCCGCTGGAAATATTTCAGCAGCGGTCTGCGCACGAACACTCCGCACGGGCAGCAGCAGCAGCAGCAGCTCGCGTCGCAATGCTCGTCTGGGGGGGAAAAAAGGAGCGAGGAGGCGCGACATTCCTCTCGCGTCGCGCGCCGTTCCGCGTACATTATTTATTAGACGCGCGGAGAGCGGGGAGGGGAGAGAGCTGCCGCGCATCGCCGCGGATCTATGCGCCGGACGCGTATAAGCGACAATTAGCGGCTGATAAGGTACGTGAGCGTTTTCTCGATTGTGCGCGAGAGCCCGGAGCTACATTGTCGCGCGGAATTGCGCGCGCGCGCGCACCGACGCTGTATATGGGCAAAACGCCGCGCGTCAATGCCGAGCGGGAGCTTTATCATCGGTCGGAGCGACGGGCGATCGAGTTTGATGATGTTGCCTTTGTGACGTGTTTGGGTGAGACGTGGTTTTTCTTTTGTTGGAAATGTTACAAAATTAGTAGCGAATTTTCTCTTGCGAAATTTACCGTGTGTCATGAAAAGATGGAATTGGTTCGTTGCAGTTTCTTTGTACACGAGGCGGTGTGTATTTCGAGCGAGCACGCAGCACTTTTAGAGCGGCGTATAAAAGTGCGCCGCTTTTACATCCCGAATTAAGATACTTTAGCGGAGCCCAAGGAAATTCGACGAATATAAAGCCAGGATTTCCAATTTTTTAATTACTTCCCATGAAAACGCGCGGGACTCGGCCGAGCAAACGAGCGCATAATGAAAATTTAAAAGAAACCGTTAGACACGCGCGCGGGGCTTTCTATTTTTGCAGAAAAGCCAATTAGAATTTTACGACTGCCGCACTGCTGCTATACACTCCGCGCGCGTGTCTTGAGAAATCGCTCGGCTCGTTCCTGCTCTCGCGACTCCGTCCCCGTTTTAGGAGAGAAGAAAAAAACGGCGATGATTAATAAAAATCTATTACTCCTCCAAGGCCGCGCGCGCGGTTTTTAATTCCGCCTCCCGTGTCGAACAAAGAGAGGCCGCGAGACCGGAGAGAAAAAAGAGATCTCTTCGGTGAGCGAATCCCGTTTTCGGGAAACGGGGGAAATTGCGAAAAAGCGAGAGCACCGCCCGCGGGGCGCGAATGCCGCGCGCGAATCGAGAGAGAAAAAAAAGGGACAATTATCCGTCATTTCGTCGGCTTTTCCTCTCGGCTGTTTTTCCCCCCCGTTTTTTTTCGTTGCCCCCCGCCGCGGTGGCATGTGAGCCGATTCCAGGTATACTCGGGGACTTTCGTAATTGTATAATTGGGCCCCCGTTTCCTCCTGACCCGGCCGGGGAGAGGTGAATATTGCGAATCGTTGCGCGCCGCGCGTCGTAAAGTCTTAGACGCGGCCTTTTCTTTTTTTGAGGAAACGATCCGTGCCCTCGATTATACGTATCGCTCCGCGCGCTTCGACGGAGCTGTTTGGAGGCGTTTAAAGCGATTTCAAAAGAGAAAAGAAATTTCTTTGCTCCTCGTACGGCATCGGGATTGCTACGTTCAGCTGGTTTTCTATTTGCATAAAAGGAAGCGAATGATACAGGAGAGCCGCGCGAAAAATCGCCTTTTCCAAACGGGAAAATTGAAAGGCGCGCGCGCGTTAAAGGGTAATTGAACGCTCGTCGGCGATTGCCGCGCTCATTAAGCGCAAACTGCGCTCTCGCTTTCTTGAAAATTAATATATATATATATTTCCGCGGGAAAATCGCGCGATATAATTAAAAAGTCCCCCCTTTGAACACGGATGTATAACGCATTAATCCCCGGGCGGCTATAATAGACGGGAGAAAAGAAAAGGCCAAAGCCTTCGCCGAGAGCGAGAGCGCCTCCAGAGAAAATCATCAAGCCGTCGTCGAGGTGGAAGCGAGAGGGGCAGAATTTGCAGGGAGTCGCTAATAACTTAATTAATCCGCGAACTCGATTATCGCGCCGGAGGCTTCGCCGTCTCTCTCTCTCTCTCTCTCGTTTTGTCGAATGCCGGCGGTGCGCAGAGAGAGAGAGAGACGCGGCTCGTAAACCGATTGCCGAGTGGGATTTTCAATTTTATTCGCGCCGGTCGGCGCGCTGATTGGACAATATATAAAACGGAAGCGCATATATACTTTCACCTAAATCCGTCGAATCTCCCCGCGTCCGAGGGGGGTTAAAAAAGGGGGGGGCCGCTTTCCACACTTAGAGAGTGCATAAGCGTCCGAATGTGCGGTCGGATTTCTCGAAAGTCCATTACGCTCCGCGCGCAATAATTCGAGTGTAGCGCTCATTATCCATAAATTATCCTCTCCGCGCGCGGGGATCGAAAAGCGCGAGCTGATAAACCGCCGCAATTACAAGCTGTTAAGGTAGGCCGCGAGTACAGTTTACATATCTCGCTCTCCGCGCGGCGAGGAGGTGACGAAATAAAAAAAAAGGCCCCCGCGCCGCCGCCGCGTCTAGGGGTCTGCCTTTTTGCTATATAGCTCTCGAGCAAATTGCCGAGCGGCTTATACAGGCTGTGCCCTGCTGGGCCGCCAGGCAAATGAGTCCCCGAGATTGCCGGGGCCGTGTCGCCCGAGCGCTTCAAGTACTGTAATTTGCGCCTCTCTCGCGAGAGAGAGAGAGAGAGAGGCAGAAGTCGACGACGCGCGGCGTCCGAAGAGGAAGGACGTGACTATCGGCCGCGCGCGGACACTTTCGGAGCGCGGCGGCGGCTCTCTCGAAAGTCGAAAGGCTTCGTGTATAAGTACGGAGTATACTCGCGGATACGCGGCGAATTGCCGCCTGCGCGCGCGAGCTCGGAAATTGAGTCGATTAAGATGTTGACGCGCGATGCATCGGCGTACGTCCGCTTTTCGAGAATATCATTTCGATATATCGCGTCGTACTCGATGACGCGCGAGAAACGCAAAGGGGACTTTCTTGGGACGAAGAATATGCGGCACGGCCGTTTTTGCGGTGTCGGTGTAATTTACCAGCGCGGGGGGAGCAGTGTTTGTTTAATAAGTCTCGCTTTTCCCGGTAGCGGGTTTAATTGGTGTACGGTTACTCTATTCTTAGGAGGCGTTTTGCCCGTTTGCCTTTTGAACTGGTTCTTACGCGCCTCGCGTTTTAACGCTTCGAATTATGGAGGGGGGGGTTTATCTTTTCCGAGCGGGGATTTGTAAAAAGTTAAGTGCGCCTTTGCCATACCGGTAATGGTATTCTTCGAAGTAATTAGAAACGTCGGGAAAATTCAAAGGTGTAAATTATACATCACCGATACCCCTTCGTTCCCAACTCGCTCTCCGGTTTGGAAACTCACCTGAAACAAAAGAAAAAAGACGACATTAAACAAATGCTCGGTGCGAAGCCAATATTCAAGCCCGGCCATCGATTGCACCGTTTTCGCCGCGGAGAGTAGGCCAAGAGATGGTGCTCGAGGTCGATTACGCCGGGAACATTATCGACAAAGAGCTCTGCGCGCTGCAACGCGACGAAGTGCCGGCATAAACGCTCGGAAAAATGGACACGCGCGCGGAATCCTAATGAGAGGGAGAGAGAGAATCAAACGATCGGAATGAGTGCCGGCGGTGCGTGGCTTATATGGCGCTGGAAAAGGATGTTTGGAAAAGCGCTTTTTGCGCCGCTACGTTGAACGTCGACAATCCCGGCGCGCGCAATTAATTATATGTGCGGCTTTCGTTAGAATTCCCGAGCAAAAAGTCAAGGCGAGTCGGTCGAGGGGACTCGCGGCTAACTTAATAAAGTTTAATCGACCTTTCGAGCGTATGGACGAGCGCGCAAATGGCACTTCCCCGCTTATATCGAATCCAATATGTAAGTCCATTGGGAGCCCATCAATTTTGCAATGTACATATCGCTCGAAACCAGGAAATTCCACATAATCGTCCGATTAGCGCTCGCAGTTTAATTAACAAGCCATAACGCGGGAAAACATCTCTCTCTCTATCTCCGCGTTGGCCAATTACCGCCTCCTCCGCTCGGCGAGAGAGAGAGCAAACAAACGGCGGAGCATCCCAATTCCCCATCTTTGATCAAAACAATTTCCCCGAGCCTCGGCTCACGCGTAATTTACTTAAGTAACCCCGACGCGCCCCAAGAAATTCTCTCTCTCTCTCTCGGCCAAGACAGACAGACAGACAGACAAGACAGACAGTCGGGGCCCCGGGTAGCAGGAGGAAGGGTTTCCAGCCTCAAAGCCCCGGCGAGCGCGCGCGCACACATCTCACGCATCCGCGGCTCCCGAGCTTAATGCCGCCTGTTTCCGTCCGTGCGAGCACCGAGTTACATTCACGGCGCGTATGCGCCGCCTTCCCTTTCCTCCCCCCCCCCTCCGCCCCCGCAGCGGCTAATTAGTATGTAGCGCGCCGCGGGAAATTAGGCGGTGGACGCGGTTGCATACGAAAAGGATGTGTGTGCGAGAGAGCCGGGCTGCCGGAGCTTCGAGGAGTAAACGAGCAGACTGCCGGGGGGGGATTTCTAATTCAAGGTGCCGGCGCAGGTTTGCTCTCGGGGCTGTGTTTTTTCGGGGGTGCAGTTCGGTCTTGAACGCTGGGTTTGTCCACGTTCGGGAAATGTGTTGATTCGTCGTTTTGGCCCTTTTATGTAAACCGCGATTATTTGCGTTTCGTTCGATCGATCGAATTTACTTCGATTACAAAAATCGCTTCGCACTGGAAAATCAGCTCCTTCCCGAGCTCGCGCGGCGAGTCGTTAAAATACTTAGTCGTCTCAATAAAGCAGTTGACTACCCGGAATGAATATCGCTAAAAGAGCGCGTGCAGCTTGCGCGAGGAAGAAAGCCGGCGGGCAGTAACTTACCGAGTAATCTCGCGCGACATTAAAATAATAGCGGCTCGCATAAAAATCCTTATCTCCTCGGCGATACGCAAAGAGGTTAACTCACTCTCCCTCTCTCTCTCTCTCGCTCCCCGCTCGCCATCGCGCATCTCGATCGTCCGGCGAGAGAGAAGGAAGGAAGGAAGGAGAGGGAGGAGGGGGAGGGAAGCCCGGCAGACTGCTTGGAGGCAGCGCATCGAGATTCCTCGAAGCGGCGGGGTGAATGAAACCGCGCGCGCGCGCTGTTCCGAGAAGCAGCGCCGCACGCGCATCGATTATTTATCGAGAGAGAGAGAGAGAGAGAGGCTCGCGAGCGCGTAATTCTCGCGCGGGGAAGACCGAATTTTCGAACGAGGGCCTGTAGGTACTCGCTTTCCGTGGAAGCGGGCCTAATTGCGAGAGCGCGGACAATGCGGAGTATCGGCCGGCAGCATCTCTCCGAGCTCGTTACTCCGGGCTCCGTACTCGGAGTCGCATTGTCCGCGCGCGGGGGACTTTCTTCCATTTGCCTGGAACGGGCGGTTTTCCGTAGGCGGGACGGTATTATGTAACGACACGCTCGACTTGTTTTTCCGCGGGAGGTGATTATTGTGAGAGTCGCGTTTATAGCGTCGGAAGGAAATGCGAGGCGATTGGAATAAAACCAATACAGTTTAACTGTCGATCGGCAATCTTTTACCAAGCACTGCGCTGCAACAGTCAATTTTCCTTCGTCCCTCCTAAAATACGCCTCTCCTCGCCGCCATTCATCGCTCCGGCCACTGCAGCACAGCAGCAGCAGTTGTCCAGCTTGTCAAAACACTTGTTTATCGCTACGAGCAAAAGTCAAGCACGTCGAATCCCCGGGATCCTCTCTTCAAGTACCTGCTCATCGGCCGGTGCGGGAGAGAGAAAGTCAGGCAAAAACAAAACAATATCGCCTCGCACCTCGAGGCGTCGAGGAAAATCGACGCTCATAAAGTACCTGCGACCTGCGAGCATCCTTGGGCCCCGAAAAGTGCATCTCTCCGAGGTCGCCTTCGTATACGACGAAGAGAAAGCGGGGGTGTCTGCGGTTTCGCGACAGGTACCCCGGGGGCCCCGAGCTCCTCCAGATGGGACGCGGGACCTGCCGATGAGGCCGCAAGGTAGATTTACCCCCCTCCCCCCCCCTCTCTCCTCTTACGCCCCGGGGAACGAGTTCCTAATTTATTCCCGCATTTATGAATGGGTAAGGAGCGGCAACATGTGCTCTCTCTCTTTCGAGCTCGAGTTCGCCTTCCTTTTGCGTCGTTCGACAATAATGCCCGCTGTTTCGCGTTCACGGTTTATTAAGCGCGGAGCGCAAAATTCCCGCCGATCGCCTTTGGAATTATGTAAATACAACGCGGGGCCCTGGTGGTATCGCGGCTCTCCTCGGGAAATCGGCGATGTATACGGCGCGCGAGCGGTTTCGTTCGAGGTTTACGAGGCGAGGAAGTATTTGCGGGGCTCGCGCGCGAGTTTGTTAGAATGCCGTAAGAATGCCGCTCCGCGTCGCGCCGAGCGACAACCGAGTTATTGTGAGAGCTGCCATTAATATTTTTTAATGTATGCCAGAGAGAGTTGCGAGGGGTTTTATATTTTTTTGTGTCATTAGCCGCGCGGCAGGCATCATTCCGATGTTTGCTCTGGATCATTAATAATTTATACTGTACTCGGGTAAGAAGGAGCGTTGAAATTTGTTTAGATCCCAATCTAAATTGGAATATCGGCGTTACGCGAGTGAATTCCACTGCGTTTCGATGCCGATTTCGTTGAAATTTCATTACATAAAATTGGCATATATTTGCCGACTTTCACTCCGCGTCCCGTGTATACACGCAAAATATATAAAATACACAGATACGATCGGTAATTAAAACGCAGCCATTAATAGTTTTTCTCTCTCTCGAGGCAGTATATCTCCCGTAAACTCAAAGGAACCTCGCTCCGAACAAAGCGTCGTCCCTCAATAAAACCAATCACTCAGCGGGGCCATATTTCAAATGTCCCAGGCCAATAAAGACCCGTAACCTGCCGTCGAACCATCCCCTCTCAACCTACCCCGCTCTCCTGTCCGCCGTACTGCTTCCAGTACCCGGGCGGCGAGATCGAGAGGCTGCAGGGACTGGCGGAGGTCCTGGCGAGCTCGGCGCTCAGCGGCGATCCCCCGTGGGCCCGAGGCTGGGTCCCCGCCGAGGGGCTGCTCCTCTGGACGGCCTTGAACTCCTGCAGCAGCCGCGGGCTGCTCTTGGTCGACTCGAGGCCGAAGTCGCTGAGTTTGAAGCTCTGCTGGCTCATCTTGAAGTCCGCATTGTGCTTGAAGCTGCTGCCGCGGTTGTTCATCTTGTTGTCGACGCGCTCAGCGCGCGAACATCTCTCTCTCGATCGGGGGGCCCTTTCGCCTCCTCGGTGATGTATAAGCGGCGATCGATCGCGATCGCCACGTGCCGACGGGGATTATCCGCGGCCGCCGCTGCCTTGACACGGTTGCCGGAGCTCGGAGTTCCTGGAGGTTTGCACAAGATCTCACTCTGCGGCTCTCGGATATTTATTCGCTGTACGAGTTTATTATCGAGCTTTTCCACGGTTTTTACGTTACACTCGAGATTTATCGTATTGTAAACTCGGCTGGGTTGCGTGCCTTGTAAAAGCGAGAGTTTCGCAAGAGAGTCTCTCCTCAATTTACGGCGGCAAAAACACAAGCGGGCATAAACAATCGTTCCTCAGTCCTCACTCTCGGCACCAACCGACGATAAACGCACTCGAATCCGTCACCGAATCCTCCACCTCGGAGCAGTCTGTGTTTCGCGCGCGATCAGCGGATCAGCCAAGAAACAGCTGCCGAGTCCGGCGGCGGGACGACGACGACTGCCAGTTGGGTTTTGTTGCTCGCTCGGCCGCGAGACTCTCGCGAACGGGGTCCAGGCCTCCCTCTCCCTCCCGCCGCTTCCTCCTCTACTCTCGCGTAGATCTCTCGCGCTTTTGCGCGCTCTCGACTCGGCAACAGCGAGATATTCCGTAGGAGCGCGCGCGGGGGGGGGGACCCCTTTTACGCTCTTCGGAACTCCGCGCCGATTTTACGGGTGTTTATAATCGTACACGTTTTTGCGAACAATGCGAGAGAGAGCTAATATTAGCCCGCGGCGCGGGAAGGCTGCGATAATTGTTCGCTTATCCGCGGCGTGTGCGTCCTCGGAGCCTTCGCGATGTATATCCCTACATGTGCGCGCGGCGGCTCGTTGTGCTTTTTCTCCCCGCGACGCGTCGCGCATGTCTGCGCGCCTCGCTTCATTGTGCTCCTTTTGGCCTGCTTTCGTGTTCGACTTCCTCTTGGTCCCTGTCGCGGGGCTTGTACGAGGCGCTCCTCCTTTTTCGCTAAAGCTGATCAGCCGCCTCGAAAACTCGCGACGGGGGAGATGCGGTAATGTATGTACACTCGCTGCTTCGAAAATCCGGGAAGGAGCGATTTTTTTTCTGTTTCGAGTATATGTATGCACGCTTTGACGAGCCTCGATTTGCGAGGAATTCTTTCGGTGGACGAGGCAGGTTCTGGCGGGCAAAGTTGGCGTATAAAATGTATTTAGCGGTTACTACATTTTCAATTGAAATTCGCTTGATAATAATGTAGTATTATTCATGCTTGCTCGGCGCATATTACATTACCGCATTAGATTATCACATTCTTTACCATTGCACATATCATAAAATTTAGTTGCACAACGACGAAAATTTACGGTTATTATATCCCGCAGCCGTTATACGACCACAAAGAAAGCACACACACCGGACAGACACACATTTTTTTTCCCTTCCCACTTAAACCCCCCGCAGGCCTCCGCGGAAACCTCGAAAAAGCTCGCAATTAGCCGCGCGAGCAGCCTCGAAGGGTCGTACCTCGATGCCTCCCCCCCCTCCCGTGTCTGGGTCCGCTATCTCGCGGCGGATCGGCCGTGGGCCGCGCGCGCGCGTGGGCCTAGACCTTTCGTCGCGCATCGCCCTTCTCCGCCGCCCCCACCACCTCGCGGCGCGCGGCAGAGCGAGACGCGCTGGCGTCGCGCGCTCGACCCTTTTACGCTCGCGAGAGGAGGCTGCCGCGACGACGTACGGGGCTCGCTGCGTTTTATCGCGGGATGGGTGGAAAGTTTTCAAGGGTTGCGGTGTGCGAGTCGCGCGCTTGGAAGTAGATAAAATTATGTATTGGGAGCTTACGCAAGTGATGATCGATTTATGAAAGTGGACTGCGGTGTGATGGACAGGCGTATATCGGTGTGCCTTATCGACAAATGAATTCTCGAAGAGAGTTTAGCTCGGCTGATAATTAATTCTTAAATATATAATCGCGCATTACTCGCGCGTCTAAATTCCCCTCGCGAATGTAACGAGTGTTTTTGCCTCTCGGCGCAGAACGGATGATTGAATGTTGTTTATCTCTTCCGAGTAGGTTAACCGATAATGTAGCTATTCATGCAGCGCACAAATACGCATACGCCGCGCGGCTATTTTCGCGC
Source organism: Ormyrus pomaceus (assembly GCA_900474385.1). Taxonomy (NCBI): domain Eukaryota; kingdom Metazoa; phylum Arthropoda; class Insecta; order Hymenoptera; family Ormyridae; genus Ormyrus; species Ormyrus pomaceus. The sequence continues at coordinate 12,758 of UCOM01002103.1, read as the reverse complement.
GATTTTTTTCAGCTCTCCTCCGTGTACAATAGCAGCTGGAAACTGTGTCATAACCGGCGGTGGGTTATGAAAGCGCGCGCTCAAATAAATTAAAGCCCCGCGCATTCCTCGCGCTTTCCCGCCGAGAACGACCAGCCTCGTACGTATATACAACCCAACCTCATCCTCGTCGATTCGTCGAAATAACCGACGACGCCCCGAGAGAGAGAGACAGGAGAGTTACTCGCATCGCGCGGAGTTGCGACACGCGACGAGGCTCACCTTGGCGGTCGCCGCTATCGGACGGATGATCGCGGAGCGCCCGCCGATGGCCCGTCGCGCTAATAATCGCGAGCGAGATACGAGAGCGAGAGCTTTTTCGACGCCCCGGAGAGAGAATGCCGTCGATGTACAATGGCCGGCGGCCGCTTGCGTCATCGGCGACGGTGATTGGCTCGGCGGATTTTTCCAGTTTTCACCGCGGCGTTTTCGCTGGGTTTTTTTTTGCGATTGAGTCGTGGACTCGAGATCGAGGAAGATACCGAGCGGTGATGGAATAATATGCCTTCGTGAGTTTATTACGTCGATATGCTCGGTGAGATTATTCTCCTGTTGGACATTTACCGACTGCCAATGAAGAAACTCCGTATAACGCGAGATTTAATTGATGAAAGAACTAACGCCGCAGTTCGCTGCCTTTAATAAATTTTTCAGCGACTTACACCTCTTGTCTTTCCCAACAACCGCGGCAATCCTCCTCCTTACAGTCTGCCGTGAAATTGATCGACCTCACAGGCAGGCCACGCGTCCAGCGGTTATAACCACTCGCGATAAGACGTTTCAATTAGCGATTCCGGCTCTCGGCCTCGTCAGCGCGTCGCGGCCCTTCCGAGAAGGGGGGGAGCTCGCCCATCGCGATATCTCGCGCTCTAATCGCTCGGCTTTTTCTCGAGATCGACGGGGAGGGGTCGAGGACCTTCGCGATCGCCTCCATTGTTCTGGCTCCGGACGCCCCCGCGAGAGCACCTTTTTCGAGGCGCTTCGCGGTTGGAACGATGGAAAAGTCGGCTAATTAATTGGGTGGTTTTGCCGGGTTGATTTTTTTGAAATGCGTTTAAAGGCGTTGAAGGAATTTTATTTTTGTGCGGGTATCGATTCGATTCCACTTGCGCTATCGGCGAGATAAACGTTTGTTTACCTATTATCGATTCATTTGTAGTGAAACTGTATGGATAAGATAAAGGGGACTGAGTGACTTGAAATTTTCGAGTTGATGTAAGAATATAGAGCCTAGATATAGTTATTATCGAGAGAGAAACCCGTGTAATATTGTAATTTATATTGGCAGATGTACATTATGAAGATAATGTAACTTGCATAAATTGAGGTAAATCAATAATGAAGTTAAATTTTTGGTTAATTAAATTTTACCAATCAAGTCAAATCATTCAAGAATCAGTTTCTTTTAAGCGTACAGTTGACTGTAGTGTTTGATTACTCTTAATTATAGCTCATTGGTGTCGACTGCAAAAAGTTTAATTTTATTCTGTTAAATTCGACCAAACAACAGATTACTTTCTCCTTTCCAGATCAGTTCATCAAAATTTTTTACCCCCAAATTGAGCCCCCAATCTATTCGATCTAAAGAGCTACATTGAAAAAGCAGCGCGGGCAAGAACTTCCTCCGAAACCCCGCATTAAGCTCTTCCCGCCTTTATTTTTTCAATCCGCCCGGCAGAGGCAGAGAGAGAAAGCGAGAGAGAGCCTTTAGTTATATTAAATCGCGATAGGCGCAGGGACCGGGGGGGCTAATGCGCAGGAGATTAGCGGGGGACAAAGGTCGAGGCCTTCGGCGCGTGCGCGCGAACGTCATCGTAATGCGCCGAGAGGCGCGCGGGGCTTTGCTCTCGGGGATTAGAGAGAGAGAGAGCGTCGCGTTTTTGCTCCCGTCACTCTCTCTCTCTCTCTCGACGCGCGCCGAATTTCCACCGAAATGAATCGGATCGCCGACGAACAATGACTGACTTTTCTGGCGGAGGGAGGAGGTCGGCCGCCTCGTGACGATCGGGGCGGAAAGGGGGCTGGGACGCGATGACGGAAAGCGCTCCGAGCGAGGCGGTACTTTAATTATAGTTATTTCGCGTCGGAGGCTCGGGGGATTAAGATTTTCACGCGGTGGGTGCATTTAGGAGTGTGACCAAGCACCTAAAACGTAACTTTGTAAGAGTTATTTAATAAAATCTGCTCGAAAAACCGTCAGCCAGCCTCTCCAAATCCCCAAAAACAATGCCGCACCTCGAGACCTCGGGCCGACAAGTTCCCGAAATCCCCGAGAATCCCCGGGAAATCCATCCGTGCAGGCTTCTCTCCCCCTCGTCAGCGCTCATCAGGCTCGGCTCTCCGCGGCGCCCAGAAAAACTGACGACTTCCGTCGGCGGCGGCGGCGGCGGCGGCGCAACAGGTAGCGGTCGCCCTCCGCCTCCTCCTCCTCCTCCCCCGAGGCGTCGGGGGTGGGAACGAGGGCAGAAAGAGAGCCGGGCGAGCGTAAGTGCGCTTTCCCCCCCGTGTTTGACCTGGGCACACACACGGAGGAGGGAGGGAGACGCCCGGAGGGAGAGAGAGAGAGCCAGTTTGCGATTGTAATGGAGGGTAATGAAGCGCGAGGAGGGCCGGAGTTTCGGCGAGTTCTCCTGGAGGGTTTGCGGGTTGAGGGGTGGGAATTAAGAAATTTTCCGGAGTTCGGACGGATACTCGTTTGAGGAGCGCGGTTTTGGAAGAGGGGATTTTCAAGAGATGGAGTTGGAGGGTTTGCGGAACGATTGACGGTTTAGTTTGCTTTTTGTCGTTTTTCGGCTTCGGAAGTAGCTGCTAAGATCGGTTTGATTTTCTTTGTGTAACTTGGATGAAATTCGGATTGATCGATGGTTTTTTAGAAAAAACTTTTTTCTTTACAAATAAACTAGCTAAATAAACTTAACAAACGAAAACAAAGCAAGTTTAATATTACATTTTTAGTTGTCCGTTTACGCGTAATTTCAAAGAAACGCACTTGTATGCTGCTAAATTACAGCCCAGCAAACGTTACTCGCGGCAACGATCTCGCGTTAGCAAACGTTTTCTCATCGACGCCCGCCGACTCAATCCAGCGCCTCTCACACACATCACGGAGCGCTCGAATCCGTCGCTCTCCGCGCTACCTTTCAATCACGTATCGTCAGGTGAATCGGCTCTCGACGAGAATGCGCCGAAGATGCCCTCCTCTCTCTCTCTCCTACCTGCTTATCTTCCCCGGCCGTTACTCTCCTCCTCCTCCTCCTCTCGCCTATGAATGAACGCGCAACGGGCAGACGCTCGGCGCGCATTTCGATTTAACGAGCGCGCTTAAAGAGGCTCCGGCTCTCTCTCTCTCTCTCGGGGTGCTTGATTTATAGACAGTCGTTACGCTCCTGCACGCCGGCCCGTTTGTCCGTCCTGCAAGCTCACGCGTTTTAACGGATAATGCCCCGGCGATATCGGTTCGTTAAGCGGCAAAAAAGAGAGCCCCGGCTGCCGCCGCCGCCGCTGCCCGGCGACACGCAGGCTGGCCGCCGCGCCGAGAGAGATCGAATGCAAGGAATACCAAGTACAGAGAGCCTGCCAGGTTCAAAGAACTCGCGAGTGCACGCGCTCGCGGAGGAGGGGGGGAGAGCAGCGGCGTGGGCAGGAGGTTGGCTCGCGCCGCGCGCGGTCGACACTTTTGCTTTTTCTCCGCGCCGAGTTTCCCCGTAGCCTTAATCATTTTATTCAAGCCGATAAGCCAAGCGAGTGCGGCATATTATGCTCGCCGCGATCGCCTGCTTTTTCGGTGTAATGAACGCGTTATGCGCTCTCCTTTTTGCGGAGGAGCTGCTGCTGCCTGCCTGCTTTCTCGTTATGCGTCTCTATTTTTAGAGCCCCGAGCTCTCGCGAGCGGCTCTCTTGCCTTTTTCGAATAGCAGATCGAAGAATTTCATTGTTTCGGAGAGAGAGAGAGAGAGAGGTGGCTTTTAAGTAGAGCGTTGCGTAATTCACTTTTGCAATTTAAATAACCTAATAAGATAAAGTATCGTGCTTCTGGAGGCACTATTTATCTTGCTCGTTTATTTCGCGAAGTTTGCCAGAAAGATCGCAACGTAACCGAACCTATTTTACGCTGCTTTACGCCGTTTACCGCGCGACCCTACCCACAGTTAAAACAACGAGCGAATAACAAAAAGTCTCCATTATTCGCCGAGGAAACGCAGACAGACATCCCCGGCAATTAAAATATTTCCCCCCGAGAAATAGAGGTTGCATAAAGAGCTCTCGGCGCGAAAACAAACACTGCATCCCGGCGGCGGCGGCGTCGCCTCATAAACCTCTCTCGCCGTCTTGATCGTCCGCGTTGGCTCGCGCTCCTCGGTGCCCGCGAGTCTACCGCAGGCCGCCGCCGCCGCCGCGCGCAAAACAACAACACCTAAGCGAGAGAGAGAGAGAGAGCCCCCACGTCCGCGCGATACATACACACCATCGGAGCAGCAGCAGCGGAGAGAGCCGAGGAAAGGAAACGAGCGAGCGCGCGGCGAGGTGAAGGGGTTAGCGGCGCGGGGGAGGGGAGGCGCTGCTACCGCGCAGCGAGAGAGAAAGAGAGAGAGAGAGAGAGAGAGCGAACTGGCCAGACTGCCTGCCGCCGCGCCTCGACGCACTGGAATGGGAGGCTCGCGGCCGAGAGCGGAGAACAAAGAGCGGCGAGCTGCTGCATCGATAGCCGTCCCGAGAAATCTACTGTACCCGGGACGGGGAGCGACTTTTTTTCGGAGGCTTTTTCTCTCTGCGATGTATAGCTGAGGTCGGAGTTTTCTTCGGAGGCGACGCGGGAGGCGGCCTTTTTTTCGAGGGAGTTTTCGGGGTATTTTTAGAGGTTTCGACGCTGCTCTCGAAAATAACGAGGCTCTCGTGCGTCTCTGACGAGTTTAAGATTTAGGAACTGCGCCGGCGAGTTTCTGGAATCTTCGTCGCTGCGGAGCTTTCACTTTGAACATATAGGTACTCAATAAACGGTTTTATAATCGGACGAACAACAACGGAGTATACATAATCCACTCTTTCGAAAAAGGCATTCGCGCAATGCATCCATTTGAAAAAAAAGTCCAATCCACGGAAATCGATTCCGGTCCGATTATTCCAGAAGCAGAAAAGCATCGACTCGAGTCGCAACTAATCATTCACATAACCCCTCGCCGATACAGCTCCTCGGCTCTCCGTAACGGTAAAAAGGAAAACTCGCCCAAGTTAAATCGAATTCAATCTCGTCCAGGGCCGAGAGAGAGAGAGAGCTCGTCCCATTCCCCGCGACGTCTTTGTCACGAAGCGCAAGACACGATAGAGAGAGAGAGAAAAGCGACGACGACGACGACGATCTCGATTTATTCCCCCGGCGAGGCTGGTCAAAATTGCAAATCGAACAAAGGCCCCGCCGAGAGAGAGAGAGAGAGAGGATTAATGGAAAAAGTCAGCGGCGCGGAAAAGAGCCCGGTAATTAAAGCGGCACCAATCGAATTAGAAACGGATAATAAAGCCGACACACAATGCTCGATCGTTTACGATCGCGGCGGCGCGGCGCGGCATTCTTCCGCCGAACGCAATATCGAATCGCCGGCAAGGCCGCCCGGCGATTTCGCGAGTTAGAAAGTCGCGCGCGCGGTTACTCACTGCCTACGCGCGTTGCCCGCGAGAGGGAGAAAAAGGCCCCGGAATGCGCGGCCCCCCCGGCTGACAATCGCGCTTGCGCAACGCCGAGAGAGCTTTCCGCGGTGGAAGAAGAGACTCTCTCGGCGAAAAATCGGGCCGCTCTCGCAGAGCGTCGAGGCGGGACGGATTGTCTGCGGGATTTTACGAGCGAGTCGGCGAACGAAGGAGCTTTCGTCGTTAGACGGGGAGGCGAGTGTATTTTCAGGCAAAAGGATGGGAGTTTGATCGAGAGGAACGAGCGATTGTTTATTCTGAGCGGAGCTGCGCAGCATGTGGGCTTGCCCGGTGAATTATCGTTAGGAGCTGGTTAATAACCGTTTGCGCGGAGCTGCTTTTGCCGTCGGGAGAAGAATGTTTAATTGTTGGGAGTAATTAATACAACGCGTTGGTTTTGTCGCGGAAAACGGCTTCGCCGCGGGCGGCCGATCGCAATTAAATTCTATTTTTAAACCGCGATGGAAATTAGCATTTCAGACGAGAATTTTCAATGGCGGCCGTTGTATTTTTTTCACATTCAGAGTGGCTTGTTGCGACAAACAAACATATATACCTCCTTTATTCTCAAAAAAAAAGAAAAAAACCCGCGACAATATTCAAAAGAAAGCCCTCGAAAATTCCCCGAGTCGCACCTCGGCGACATATGCAAACTCACAATTACACAATTAGTCGTGTACGAAAAGCCCGGCCTCCTCCCTCCCCGGAAACCCCAACGGTCCTCTCGCGGGTAAGGAAAGTAAAAAGAGAGAAAAAACAAAAGTGTCCCGGCGTCGACTGCCGGATCGAATGCGGCCGCGTCAGAGGCTTTGTTCGCGCGTAATCTCGCGCGCAGGCACACACGCTGCACTTCTCGCTCTCGCGCCGCCGCCCGCATGATCGGACTCTCTCATTGTCTCCCCCCGCCCGGCACCTTTGACACTTTTATCGTCGGCTTTTCCACAAAGCGGCGCGCGTTTGTTCGCCCGCGACGCCCCCGCGGCTGTTTTATTCTGCGCCGGTGCTGATATATGTTTTCGCCGCGGAGCTTTCGCGGAAATGCAGGAGGCGCGCGGAGTAATGGTGTTTTCCGGCTGAGATTCCGGCGGGGAGATGGGCCTGTATGGCGATCGACGAGCTGCTGGCGGTGAGGATGGAGCGGGCTTTTTGTTTCGCGCTCGAACGCTTATTAAAAACGGTTAATGTAGACTTATTAGCTTAATGCAACAGGTTTCTTTATAATTTAGTTTTAATTACTTTAAATGATAAAATTATTAGATAATTTTTATGAAATAACAATTTTTTTACTACATTTTAATCTAATTATTTAGTTGTAATTAGTTAAATATAAAAATTCAATTTCAAAAGTTTGAACTTAGCGGATGTAGCGGATCTTCGTGCTCAATTCTTACGGACCAATCGAAATCAATTTTTAAATGCTGCACAACATCCGGCCATCGTTTTTTTAAGAGAGGAGAATTACGCATGATCCGTGTACATTACACAATTTCCCGAACGAAGTCCAGCCCAAATTAACAAACTCGCCGTCCACCCAAGTTCCGCGCCCCACTTTTTCCCCCTGAACATCTTCATCGTCCGCGCGTCTCGCTCGCGCCTCGCGCCAATTTGCCCCGGCGTTCCGTCGTGCTTTTTCGCCCCCGTTTTTCGTCGAAGAATAGGCTTCGGCCGCTCGGTCGGTTAATCACCATCGCCATCCGCGGGTGAATTATTTCGCCGATAAATATCGGCGCCGTAAATCAGCCTCCGCGCATCGGGCACCGCGAGCTCGAATATATATATATCCGGAAAAGCGCTCTCATTTTTTCCGTCTTCATTACGCGTCCGAACCGCGGCGGGCGAGAGACTTGCGAAACACTGACTCGCGGCGCGCTCTTTTTGCGGGGCGTATAATTCACTCGGCGGGCGTAAAAAAGGCCCGCGAGAGCGACATTCATTAGGAGCCTGAATACATTTGTTTCGCCACGCAACGAGAGAGGCAATCAATAAGCGGCGGCGGCGGGAGTTCGCTATCGAGAGAGCCGCGACTCTAATCAGTTAATAACGAAATAATAACGGCCCCCGAGCCTGACGCGCGGAACGCCGAGTGTTATTCGCAATAAATCTGGATATATCCGAAAGCGCGACGCGTCCGTACGGGCCGACGCGCGCTTTGAGCGATAATCGCCGAGGAGAGAGATCGAGCGTCTGTCCTTCCCCGATAAATTTTGAATGCGAGTTATACCGTCGCGAATTAGCGATATTACAGAGGCAATAAATTAGAAAAAGCCCGGGAGAATAGAATATAGGAAAAAAATGGAAGGCCTCGCTAGGAAAACGGACGATTTTCCTTTCGCGCAGCGCGGCGCTCTCTCAAGGCCCTCTCTCGGCGGCGTTCAATCTTCTTCTAGATTTGATTTCCTTGGAAGTCCGCGGATTCGATTCCTTAAAAGCGCTGCGGCGGCGGCGGGGAGGGCATATTTTTCTCACGACTTTCCTCCATTATTCGCGGAGCGGCCTTCCTCGCTCTCCGCGGTTTTGAGCGCGAAGCGAGAGAGACTCTCGGGGACGGAGAACACTGGGGGCCTTGTCGAGTGAGAGAGACGTATAAGGGACTTTATGACTTTATAGTTCGACTGCGTAAGATCCCGAGGCTGACAGTCGGCGCGGCTTATCGAGTCGCCGTTTTTTTGCCTGGAATTCCTTCCTCGAAAGACCTTTGACAGGCTGACTATGGCTGAGCTCTCGGAGTATATAGGTTTCGATTAATACTTTGTGGTTTAATCGTTTCGGTGAAAGTTGGCCGTTTTTACATTGTTCGCTGCAGATTAGCTCGGAGTAATAAATTTGATTCAAAAAGTCGTTTCTGCATCGATACCGACTCGATTTAATTAACGTGTCGACCGATAAAGCTGATTAATTCTCTCCCGCAGGACTGAAAAAGACACGACGAAACTGAATTTATAGCTAATAACGCGCTAATTATCCATAGAAAATGTTCGAGTCTCCTATCTAACAATACCGCATTTCGATCCTTCGAGCGAGCTAATTACTCAATAAAACAAGGCTCGCTCGATTAAAAAAAAAAAAAGAACTAGCGAGAAACCCGACCGGACGGTGATTCACATTATACAGCGACTTCGTAGTGTAGCTCTCCGTGGAATTTCGCTCTCCGGGATCGGATAGCCCTGAAACGGCGAGAGAGAGAGAGAATAAAAGACGCCTCGTAATAACGATCAAAGCCGAGTCTCTCGTCATCGGCGAGTTTTTCCGAAGCGGGCCGCGCCGCCGCGCGCGTCGACAGTTCCATTTTCGTCGTCGCGGAGCGCGCGAATGAATCTTTCATCGCGCGACTCGCGTCGCGTCGCGCGCGACCCTGACGCTCTTTTGCCGCCGCCGCTCTCGTCGTCGCCTCTGTGTGTGCGTGTACGAGCGTCATTATCGTACGAGCAGCTTTACCGACCGGCTGTAAATCAAACGGAGTAGCGGGACGCTCGTTCTCCTGGCGTGCTTTTTTTGCGAACGGCTCGGGGAGATTTCTTTTTTTTTTTTCGCTCGTTTTTTGAATTAGGTCTCGACTAAGGAAGGGCTTTTTGTTTCGAGAAAGAATCGCGCGATGAATCATCGCGAATTCGTTGATAATGACTCATAAAGATCGTTTCGTAAAATCTAACTATAAAAGGGACTCTTTTAACAAACAAAATTACATTAGTTTTCCGAAAATAGAATAGATGTTTACATTTCTTACGAACGCGCGAGAGAGCGCATAAAAAGATCCGGGGGTATATGACGCGCGCGGACACAGGCAATAGGTAAGAGAGCTTCTTATAAACAAGCTCGCGAAGACGTCAATTAAATTTCTTCCGACGTGTTTACGCGACGAAATGTATAAGGCTATATGCGCGCTCTCCCGGCCAAGATCGGATGCGGCTTTGCGGAAAATTGGCAAGCGTATACGCGGCCGCGTATATATGGGCATCGGACGGACGAGGATCTCTCTCTCTCTCTCTCTCTCTCCGGCAAGGACTCGCGGCCGCTTTTTGCGCCGAGGAACGCGTTCGACCGAGAGCGCGAGTTGACGCCGCTGCTTGTTTTATCGGACAATAAGAGCGGCGGCGGGTCGATTAGAAAGTTGGGAGAGAGGCGCGAGCGGCGTTTTTCATTAAATTTTTCGGGGGCAAAACTCGGATCGGGGGGCAAAACTATACTACAGGCCGGGGCCAATAAAAAGAGGGAGCCGCGGCGCGGCGGCGAGTTATCGATTCGGGCTTTTCGGACTGGCAAAGCCGCCGCCGCCGCCGCGCGCTTTTCAATAAAGCCGCTAATATCGAGGCTCTCTCGCTCGCCGCCTATAAATCTTGAAAACTTGAAGCTACACGCCGCGAGCGGTGACGCGCCGCCGACGCTGGGATTTAATTAAATTGAAGTTGAAAATTAACGCGAGCGAGTCCGCATCCCCCCTCCTCCGACGAGCGGAAACGTCATCGAATGCGGCGGCGGCTCTCTCTCTCTCTTTCGGTGTGAGAAACGTCGGAACGGCGCCAAAAACTCGCGCGGAAAGAATTATTTACTGCGATTTTTTTTTTTTTTTCCAAACGCTCGAAGTTTTAATGAAAAGTGGGAGTCATTTTGAGAGACTCGCTTTGGACCAAAAATCGCGAAACTGGCAAAAGAAAATTCTTGGTTGAAATTATTCAGTAAGCGTTTTATCCAACTGCAGAAATTGGGCATTCGTCTCGGACAAATTACCCACATTTACTACAGCAGTCAACCCACATTTACAGTTGATTTCAGGACCCCTACGCAATTCATCACGATAATTTAAACCAAGGGCGAATCAGTTGAAGTTGGAACTCTCGATCTTAGGTCCCCCCACACCGACTGCAAGTTAGCGTCTCCTTATATACGGAGTGTTAGGTTTTCGGTCACTTTCGAGAGCAAAGTTTAACGGGTAGCCGCCTAGCGGCGATAATTGTCACTAATCGACTCGTGTTCCCGCTTGACGCTTCGGAGGCTGCAAGGGTGTTGCATACTTGCAATTGAGAGCGCCGCGCCTCTCGTGGCGGTGCAGAGAACTTTGCACGCCAAACTGTCGTTCCCGCAAACAAACTAGTAAGTAAGTACACGAGTATAAAAAAATCTTATTTTTTCCTTTCCCCCTCCCAATTCCTCCACTTCACAGGAGTTCGGGCGGAGAAGGCAGTCGAATAAGCAACATCTCTCTGGGTCAGCTCCAGCCTGGGCAGATAGCAGAAAAGGCTACTCTCTCCTTTTTTTTTCTGTTTTACCGAGTAGAACAATCTAGTAAGCCACTCATTGTTTACGGCACCAGCCGCGTGCACGTAACAAGGGAAATATTTCCCTTGGCAAAAAGTTTTTGGCAATTATTTAAGGTGAAATTACACTCCAGAAACAATAACACAAAATACGTTTTACTTTTTAGCTTTATAGCTCGACCGTTTATCTAAACTTTCGTCGACTTTTTTTAACAGTTATTAGTAGCGATGCAGGTAACTACAAGCAAAGCACACTATCTAATTGTTTTGTTTCGAAAGTATAATATCGGCTCCAGAAGCAGTTAGCATATCAACGATTTAATTCACGAGTATTATTACGACATCAACGCCGATACGGGCACACAATAAGCATTTTTCCGATAGCGCAACAATTTCGCCGACGATAATAACTCTCGATACACAAACATAACGGCCCGCTCGAACCTGTAAACACTCGATAGCATCAAACCCGACGTAATTGGCCGCTCGAAGTTTATAATTACCCGGCGGCAACCAGTCGCTCGAGCTCGCCGCCGGGACAAAAAAGAAGAGTGTCACCGAGGCAGTGGGCGATAATCCCCCCCCCAAGCGGGGGATGAACGAGCAGCGCGCGGAATCCGCCTTATCTCGGGCCTCATTGTATCGCCTCGCGCGGCGACGCGCCGAGGAGATGAGCCTGCATTCTCGTTATTGGGGCACTTGACTTTGGTTTCGAGTGTCGCCGCGCATTGTGTGTAGTCGCGCGAAAGGGATTTTCCTTTCGCGGGGGTCTTAGTCACGGAGAGCTGCCCGATGAATCGACGGGGGGCGACGTAAGCAGAGCGAAAAATGCGGAAGGCTTTTGTGCGCGTCGTTATAAATCTCGCGGCTTTAATTAGCCTCCAAGGCCTGGAATTCAGAGAGACACCGCTTTGTTATTAAAAGGCCCGCATTAACATCTGTTCCGAGAAGCAAATCGCGCAAGTCGCGCCCGACTTTTTAATCCCTCCCCCCGCCCCGGCTGGAAAATCAATATATCGCCTGGAGAGTCGATAAAGGTTTAAACGGCGGCTTCCCCCAGGACATAATCGTAAGGCAATAACGCAGCGGGCCACTGTTTATCGGCCCGATTATGTCGGTCTTTCAGCGTCGTTTCCGCAAAGGATCCGCCGGGAGAGAGAGAGAGAGAGAGACGGCAGCGGCGTTATTCGATTTGGCGCGCGAGGGAAAGTGGCCTCGGCTGGCTTCATTGTAATTGGGGGCGATTCATAAATTTATCACGACAGACAACACACAGGCAGGCAGGGCAGGCAGGCAGCGTCGGGCTTTCGTTCTCACTTCCTGCTCCCCCCCCGGCCGAAACGACCATTTCTCTTGCTCGCCGTCCATTTTTCTCTTTGATGTGTCATCAAAGCGCGAAAATGTTCCCCTCCCCGCGCGCGTTCTCCTTCTCCGTTGTTGTTGCCGCCGCTCTCCGGAGCCGAGGGCGGCGCTCTTCCGTATTATTTCGGCTCTCTCGCTTTTCCGGATATCGCCGGGCGCGATTCGGTAAAACGGAAAAGTCGACTTGGAAAAATGACCGCGCGCAATGCCCACAAAATTTCTAGATCCTCCGAATGAATGCAACGGCGGCTGCGGCGGCGGCGAGCTTTTCAGCTCGCCGCGGCAATTCCGGCGAAAATTGTAAACACAGCAAAGTCCTCGAGCGCGGAGCACTCGAGCCGTCGAAAAAGTTGGAAAAAGCAGCAGCAGCAGCAGCCGGGGCATTTCGCGCCTCGGCTGCTCTTCTCTCGCGGCGGGGGGAGG
>UCOM01002102.1:0-30329 GCA_900474385.1 Ormyrus pomaceus | reverse complement strand
ATTACATAAATTGTCTTGAATGATTAATAATTTTTAAGGAAAAGACGCATTAAGTTCCCTACAAAATCGCGACGTCCCACGATTGTAGTGAGTTTTACGGTAATTTATAACGAAAAATTCTCTCAGTGTAAATTAACCCGGGTTAATTGCATTTCTCGATTTAAAAAATGTAGTTTTTAATAAATGACTGAACTATTTATAAAGATTATTCTTTTAGATATTTAATAAACATTTTGTAGATAGGTTTTATAAAAAAAATAGCTTCGAACGAAGTAATTGATTAATTAACATAAATTATACTGCAGCTTTATTTATTAAGAATATAATAGGTGCAAAGTAAAATTCAATTAATAATGTTTTCAATTAAAATCTTTTCAAACACAGGAACATTTGAAATTTTTAGCTTCTCATCAATAAAAAATGACCTCATTGTCGTGTTCTACCAAAAATTTGGAAAACCCCAGTGTTACCAGTAACCTTGAATAATTAATGCTTCGGTCAAGACTTTTCAACACAAATAGCTTCATCGAAGATAAATTAACATATAATTGAGCCTCCCCGGACAGTGAAAGCCATTCTCCCGACGCATTCAAAAAAAAATCAAAGAAAGCCGGTTGAAAAAAAAGAGCGAAGAACGTCGAAAAGTCATAGAAAAAAAAATCGTCAAAACCTCCGCGCGCCGAGCGAGACTCCACGAAATTAATGAAAACCGCAGGGGAAAATCATATATCACGCAGTTCGGTAGAAAGCGGGAGGCCCGCCCAGAGAGAGAAAGAGAGAGAGAGAGAGAGAGGGAAGGAGTGCGCGCGAGGTGGTCCCGCGCAAAGGGCGTGATTCGAATAATTAAATCGAAAAAGTGGACTCGTTTCGGTGGCGAATGATGCACTGCCCGCGCGCAGAAACTAGCGATTATTTCTACGGTCAAGTAGGTCCGCTGCGAGAAATGGAGCTGTTATGATGGTCTAGGATGCAGGTTTGCATTAGGACTCACCTCTTTTTTAGAGTTCTTTTGATTGATATTCTTGCCTCGGTTTTTTGTTTAGCAGTTTAGCTAATTGCACGACTATAAAAAGTTAAAACTGATAATGAGATTGTCAAAAATATTAATTCCATTTGTTTAAAACTAAATTTTAACCTGTCAAACGCCTGTTAAATTTTCTTAAAATCAAAATCTGCATCGATTCTTTATATCGACAAAATCATCAATATGTGCAACAGTTGCCCAGCGTTTTCGATGGGAAAACATTTTTTACCTTTTAATCGAATTTCCACAGCCGAAATCGCTCATAACCCAACAGCCCCCTCACAACAATGTACCAAAAATTTTCAAAACCCCTTCGAATCGTCGACATTATATTTCTCCGCGCGGCCACAATTTTCCTTTAAAATGGAGCCGTAAGAAATAACGAAGCGTCGCGGGGTATCGAGGAGCTATATATATACGAAAAACCGGAGCGCAGTGGGCGATCGCCCTATGCGGTCCAGCCGGCAGCTCGGACGTCGAGAATTATGTGATTTTAACTGGAGAGGGTTTATAACTCGTCGCGCAACCGTCGCTCCGAGCCCTTTAAGGTCGACCGATGGGGTGGAACTCTATTAAGTAATTTATTTCGCAGTCGGAGATGTCTTCATCCTCGGTATTTCACTGCAAGGTCAAGGTGTTATACATTTTTCGGGACAATAAATGCTCGGCTTGCTGGAAAGAAGCTTTATCCACATTTTCTATTCTACAACGATCGAACTCTCCTGCAGTCGACTGATGTTCTACTTTTTAAAAAAACCTTTCAATCCTTCTTTAATATTTCTCGAGAATCAAAGACCCCGCAAAAATCCCGCTCGACCCGCGACTAAAAACGGCGCTATCATTGCTCGGGAGTTTAAAGAGAATTTTCGAAAAAAAAAAAAAATTCCCCCTCGACTCGCGGCGCGGGCTTCCGCGAAGCGACAACGCACTCGCGAGAGGGGGATGTAACGGTAAAGAGATAAATCTCTCGCATTAAGCGGCGCGAGTATGACAGTGGCTCGCTCGTACATACATATATATATACGTACGCGTATAAGTACAGCCTCGTGCGCGGCATTCGTTTTCGCGTTACGTCTCTCCTCTCCCTCCTCCCCGCGTTCCCTCCTGTATATACTCCATTTCACCTGTTTGTCTTTGTCTTCGTGACGCTGCGCAATGACGAGCCCTCTTTTAAAGGCAATCGCGCGGCAACCGGGGCTCCGCGAGCGTTGCTGCTGCTGCTGCTGCCGCGCCGCTCGTCGCGAGTATATATGTATATACTCGCGCTCGCGTATATCACGGAGAGCGTATATATTCCTGCGAGGGTAAATCTTTCGTGCGGTGCGTAATGCCTCGGGGAAACGAACTGTTTAGAGAGAAAAATAATTACCGCTCGCGACTGAAACGAGCGCTTGTTCTACTGTAGTTTTTTCTTTGTAGAAAAATGGTTACGAGAATTTATGGCTTTCTTTCGATTTTTTTTTTTGCTGGGACCGAGGGTTTTTGTCAAGGTTTTTGTTTCGCTCGGGTGATTAGCGAGATAATCAGCACTCATTAAGCAGTTTTTAGTGAAAAAATGGTTTTTAATTGAGCAAATTTCTGATTATTAAACTACAAAAAATTGCAAAATAAAGCATTATACAAAACTTTTCTAAAATACAACGAGGGAAGCAGCCACCGATATACGAAAACGCTCGAACGCTGACACAATCGGGAACACCTAAAGCGGCGGCGTTCAAAAGTATCCTCCGCGAGATAAATGTCGTCACGAGAGGTCTCCTCTCTTACGCCACGGCCACCATAGAAAGCCCAGCGCCTTCCTATTCTTCCCGGCGCATTAGCCACTCTTCTCTCCTTCTCCCTCCGTCTCCTGACTTCGCGGAACCTAATTATCGTGTTATTATCCGGCGGTCGTTCCGCTTCTATGAAGATTTTCTTTTAGCTCGCTTAGCGAGAGAGAGAGAGCATGTGGCCCTAATCGAGAGCCGCGAGCCGCGGCTACCCTTTGTTGTATCGATTCGCGAGTAAACGCGCTTTTAATGCCTAGAAAATCTTTATATAATGTGTGCCCGCGAGTGTAATGGGAGAGCTTCGCTGGAGCGCAATAATTGATATCGAAATAAGTGATATCGCTTGTTTATTGCATTATTTATTGAATCTTGATTGTTGCTGTGGGTGATTTTGCAGTAAGAACGGCGAAGCTTTTATTAATAAGTTGGAGGCTTTTTCAAATTTCGAGTAGAGGTCTTCGAAAGGATTCCAATCCTCGGTAGATATTATATTGATAGTTTATGGGTACGGCGTGACGGATCTATTTATGTCCGCCGCGTTTCAATTATTTGCTTTTTAATTGAAAATTTTTCTGTGTTTTAGACGCACAATAACATATATATTATCATAAATTCTATATAATTAGCGTATTAATTTAGAACGTTTGGGCTGCATTTTTACTCGGAACATTTGATCCCTAACGTTCAAAGGGGCATTCGAGTTCTTTCTCATGAAATATTACTACCCTAGCCGGTTAATAGTATAAACAGGAGGGCTGTACCTTCGCCACGCGCCGTTAAGAAAACACAAGCTGAGGTAGTAGAATATATTGGATAACAAGTTAATATATTGCTAATGTACTAACGTAACGGTGGAAGTAATAATTAACTTAAATTTAAAAAAAAAATAGAATGTTTATAAAAAAATATAATTTTCGAATATTGATATATGTATAAAGATTTTCGTAGTTATATATTTTAAAATTATAAGAAAACGATACTTACTTTATTCCTTTATTAGATTTCGGCAGCTGTATATTTAAATAAGTTTCATTATAATTGCGTATAATTATATAAAGGCTCTACATGAAAGTTAAGCCGCAAAAGAAGGACATAAGTTCATAACCACGGGTTATTTAATCGAAGAATTATAAGAAACTGCTATAATTACAGACAAAAGGCAAAAAAATACACATCGGATATAAATTTAATTATGCCCACGTGACTGACACTATTATGACGATTGAAATAAAGGTTTATACTCAATTCTATCATTAGAAAATAATATTACGAAATTGAAGAAGGACTATCTAGAAGGACTTTGGTGGTCCGGAAAGGATTAACGGAATACGTCGAAATTATATGTCATTTTACCTTTAATCGGAAGCCAATTAAACCAAAAACTCATTAATATTGTTTTTAGCAAGTGCTACATAATATGCCCAAATTGTTTACAGTATATTGAAAGCTAAAATTTTAAATTTTAATTGTTGCTTCGGCTGAAAAATTTATTTAGATTTTTCAACCAAACAAAAAAATTCGATTGACCAGCCTTTTTCTATTAGATTGTCACATAAAAATGACACCAATAAGTACCACTCTTGAAACTACTTTCCTAATTTTCACCGCGCACGTGTTCAAAAAAACCCGACAAACATAACGAAACGATAAAACCGATAAAAGCTCTTCCCGAAAGTGTTTCCTCGAACGCGCGAGAAATCCATCGCACCGGACTCGAAACAGTCGCGCGAGGAGGAGGGGGGGACGAGAGCGCCCGCGCAAACGTGCAAACTATAAATCTCCCTCTGGTCAGATGCATCTATCCGAGCGACACTCTGCACCCACTGCGCGGCTGCTTTCACTCTCGGGCGCCGGCGGCGGCGCGTCAAAAGCCGCAGCGTGCAGTGCGGTCCGTGTCACGTGGAAGCCGTTTTCAGATAACGCGCCTCGAGTGCGAGTCCTAACACGGAAAGAGAAACTAACGCGTGAAAAGCTTAAGGGCGCGCGCGGTGTGGGCCCAAGTCGCACGAGTGGTGTTACTGCGGTTTCTTTGGTCTTTAGGCAGCGTGTAACACAGCGGGGCCGACAAACGTTATCGAATGTATTGGAAATATGTAATGCACCGTACTATGTATCATTTTATGACGACGGGAAAAACGATAATTTTAAGAGTGTGGTTATAGCTAACGTGAACAAGTGACTCACTATAGGAGAGGACGAACTGGGTCACGGATTTCCTTGTAACTTCGCGATGTTTTCTAATGTTAACACATGAAGAAAGCCGCGTTTATTCGGTCTAACGCTCGATTTTTAAAAAGTTATGAGCTCTTTTACCGAAAATCTAAAACAATCGATTTTCGTCACTTATAACTTTTAAACAGTTAATTGTAAAGTAGTTTAACTTAACAGTTTAAAAGTTATAAGTGCAGATTAAACAAAAATTGATTTTTTTAGATTTTCGATAATATTTTTCATAACTTTCGAAAAATCGAGCGTTAAACCGAATGGACACGGCTTTCTTCATATTTTTTAACATCAGAAAACATATTCCGAAATTATAAAAAAATCCGTGACCCAAAGTTGGTGTCCACTCCTAGTCAGTTATGTTTTATTATTATTTTTCTATTTTTAAATGCTCGACTTTTATTTTGATATTATGCTAATAAAACATGAAATTAACTTGAATCATTTAATTATTCATAATTATTTGAAGTTCAAAAATTTTATCTTAATACTAAACGGCTTCTTTATGAGTTAGAAAACAAATAAAAACCAAAATCAACTTTCATGTTTTATTATTGTTTTTTATCTTTAATAGCGAGCTTCAGCACGATCTAGTATGTGCAAGGATGTGTAAAGAAGTACGGTAAGAAACGTATAACTGCAGAACGAAAAAGCTGTCGATAGAGACGTAAAACAAGCTACAACTTGAGCGGAAAGATGCGCACTAAATGAGAGCAAAAAAAAGACAGCAAGAGAAAGAGAGAGAGAGTAAACGAAAGAAACCGAGTTAAATGTCTTATTATATCTTATTACAAGGCGGCGAAGTCGAGAGCTACCAGAACGTAGTGGCCGGTCGGTCTCGTTTTGCGAGCTCTTCGCCGGTGGCGTGGCGACCGCACACGTGATGTGCAAAGCGCAGGTACTCTCGCGGGTACTCTAACCTGCCTTGCGCCTTTACGATTTTCACTCCTAACCGGAGAATGTGATGATTTTATGCCACTGTGCAGGGCAGGGAGGTCTTTCCAGGTTTCAGGCCAAATTGTTCCTGCACGCCGCGCTCTCTCGAAGAAATCCGTAACTCGAATTCTCCTGTGATTCGAAAACGTTCGAATTTTTTGACCGTTACTTAGCAATGACCATCGTAGAAATAGAAATGTTGAAGCGATAGTCATTATTACTATGGGGGACATTATTTTTGATTCATTTAATTATTCAAAGATAAAAATCTTTGAAACATTTGTTGCAAAAAAATTACGTTTGCTTACTTATTTCATGATTCTAAAGAAATGTCATTTTTCTAAACTAATAGTGTTTCAAAAAAATGAATTATAATTTCATTATTTAATAATGCTATCAAATATTAGATAGTAGCTTAAACTTTTCAAACTTCCATTGTGATTTTCAAATTTTCCATTTCGCTAAAATATTACACGAAAGCATTTTTAAAATACCTTTTTGAAGGGCAAATTTGTGTTACTCGAAGTTTTGGCAAGGAACATGAGAAGCTACGCCGCCGATAATCATCAACCCACTGATCGTACATTCGTGTATTATCGCACTCCCTGCTTAGAACACGATATAATTACGAAGAGTAACCGCCAATTTCTTCTAGAAACTCGAGTATAAACAATGAACCGTCGTCCACATGAGCTCACACTATTGCACATATCATATCAAACATACACTGCATCTGATTGGACCACGCCAACGGATTAGGCGTCACGGACGGCGTCAGTGCTTTTCTGAACGTCTTAGCGTTCGAACTTCGAACAGTAAACCGTTAGCAGTCGAACAGTACAGTTCACATCGAATTAATTATTTAATTAATTAACATATAATAGTTTAATAATAATAAAGTATCATTGTTGAGTGTAAGATTCTGTTCCCGTTTTTTTCAACATGGAAAATTTCGTGAGTGAATTTTATTATATTTCGTGAATAAATTGCTTATGACCGATTTGATTTTAAATATAACTTTCAGGAAGAGGAAAGCTTAAATTCGGACATTTCGTTTCAAAGTTCAAGCAGCTCAAGCAGCGTAAAAGCTTTAAAGGAAGAAGGTATAAGAAGACTATTGTTGATATTTATATTTTAACTATTAATTTGATCTGTAGGAATATGTCTTAAAATTAAGATACAAATAAACAAAAAGAAATTATTTGAAATGAAAAACACTGGCCATTAGGGTGGGGTTTTTAAAAATAATTTTTATTAAATTGTACAAAATAAAAGTCCAGTTTTGATTTTTAAAAAATATACATGAGACAATATTTTTTTTAATGTTATTTTTGACTAACTTACTGCAAGAAAATAAATCAAAAGCATATTAAACAGTATAATTATTTTTCTAGAAACTACGTGTGATGCAATTATCACAAAATTTACTCATTGGAAAGTAGATGATCAAGTTATATTTAATAACTCTCAAAATCATGAGGATAAAAGTCAAGATAGTCAATCAATTGGTGAGTAATATTGCACACAAATTAAAGTAAAAGTAAAAATTAATTTCTTAAATCAAATTATTCAATAATTTCAGATGTAAGGTCAAAAATATCTTCATCTTCAACAAGCCCTTCCAAAATTAACATAGATAGTGTCTCAACACAGAAAAAAATGTGTGATCGTTCAACAAATACAGAAAGATATTACAGGCCAAAAAATTGGAGATTTAGAAAGCCATATAAATATAATGCATACCAATGTCAGCGATACAATTTTCATCAAAGGAATCAACGATACAACTGCTACAATCCTTGGAATCCTTGGAATCAAAATTATGAATATAATTCATATCAAAACTGTTCTCAAAAAAATTATTCAATGAAATGGCAATATGGAAAATTTGAAAGAGAAGAATATTTTAGAAGATTGGGTTTCAATTTTCATTTATTTTCAAAATTTATGGATATTTTATATAGAATGGAATATTAAGTTTATCAGCATGTTTCATAAATTTATATTATGATAAATTTCTAACTCTAAAGTTGAAGTTTGAGTTGCAGTTGGAGTTTGAAAAGTATTTATAATATTTTGCACTAATTTTTTTTAATATATAACGATTTGAAAAGATAATTATGATACTGGTTCAAAAATTAATTTATTTAAGTTATGTATAAACAATACTTTTCGCATTTAATGCATAAATTATTCTATTTCTTTAAAAAAATGACAAAATATATTTTTTAATATTGTAAATGGAAGTGTTCATTATTGTAAACGAACAATTCCAGGAATCAAAAAATTTAATTTTCTGATGGATAAAATAAGATAATCATAGTCATAATAAAACGACGTTATGTTGAGTAAATTAGATTACACAACTAAAATTATTATTACATGTGAAATTCAAATGTATAAATCACATGTTTACAGATACATTTGATGTTGTAAATAAGTATATTCATTATAATAAGCTAAACATAAAATATTTAAGAAATGTGTTATTTTGAAAAATGTATATCTATAAGCATATTGCATACTTTTGTAAATCAAAAAATAAGTAAAATAAAAAAGTTTATAATTTGTATAATTACAATTTTCACTTTCTAGTTTTGGGTTTTATTTTTTTAGCAAGAATTTCAACTTTTACTGAAGGGTCGAAAAAAAAACGTATCTACTCGTGAAGTGAAGCAACGTCTGGCGCCTATATCTTTTCAAAGTAAACCGAAAGCCGAAAAAAGGGTGAAACGTGAAAGTTATTAAGCATTTTCTACGGGTTACTTTCAACGAATTTCATTTTTCAGATTATTTACAGAAAGCGGCTGTTCTTTTGGTCTTTTACCCCTTTGACCCTTCATGATTCGAGGATTTTCGGATCTTTTTTTTTGTGCACGGTTTTTTTGTTTTTACTTATTAGATTCATTTTTCTTTAATTCTTCACGCAGATTTTTTTTTAGTACTAAATTATAATTCTTGTCAAATTTTTTATATTAATAAGTTTTGCATTTTTTCAATTATCTTTTTTCATTGATTATTAACCTTTTTGTATAAGATTGAGTTAAAAAATTAACAATTAATTAAAAAATTGAACTTTATTATTATAAAACTTTTTCAAACTAATACAAAAACCAAATGGATAGCAGCCAATTTTTTATTCCTCCAATGATTCGAAACTATTTATCAAAGCAGACGTTTAGCCAATTTCGTAGCACACAATTCCAAATCAATTCGTAACAACTCTCCAAAACATCCATTCACTCCCCCGAAAAAAGCTTCCACAATAAAAGACACAAAAACAGAAAAATCGCAACCGCAAGCCGCTTTCCAGGAAACCTCTCCGGTTCTCCTTCGCCCCTATAATATAATCAAAGAGAAAATGGCCTTCATTAGCGATCCACAATGAATCGGGCTTGCAAGTGTAATATGCGCGCGCGCCGCGAGCGGCATCGGCCTTTGAGCGCCTCCGCCGCCGCGGCCGTCGTCCCCCCGGGGCGCGAGTCTCCGCAGGGGGTTCTTGCTCACCAAAGCCGCCCGGGATCGGTGGCGCTTTTCTCTCCGGCTCTCCATTGTCAAAGGATCGCGCGATATATATACTACTCCCGCCGGCATTCTTCCGCAATTACGCGCCGCGGCGATCTCGTGCGCGCTTTTTTGCAGTTTAACGCGGCCTTTTAAGAGTTTCTCTTTTTTTTTATTTCGGATTTTTCGGCCGTTGTTTGGAACGTTGGACAATGGGGTGTAAGTTTGCCGGCGTCAGGATCGAGGTGCGTACCTGCGGATCGGCGTGTTTGGCGTTCGGCTAATTTTACGCCCAATGACGAAGATAGAGCTGCTTTGTGAATTTGAAAGCTAGTTAAGTGTGTTGTACTGTGCGTTTTGGCTTTTTCTTGTTATTTCTTAAATCACTTTTATTGTATTATATTACCGAAAAGGAGCACTTAAAAAGTTAGTGGACAGGCATATAATCTAGATGCATTCCTGCGTCTGAAATTTTGGAAGTTTGAAATTCAAATGCTTCCTTATTAGTGAAACATAGTTTCTAATTTTTATGCCAATTCCGGCCAAAAGCCAGTGTTTCAAGAAATTTAGCATGCAAAAATTTTAACAGATCTAGATTACGTATTCAATTTGAAAGATTCGTAGAAACTAATCGCTGCAGCTTGACTTTAAACTAGTGCCCGGAAGCTATATAAGATTTGAAAGGTAAATTGAATATTTGGAATCTCTTAAAATTGAAATTTAATACGGCATTCCTTTAATTTGAGAACGTTTTCGGATAAATCGCTGCGCGTAAAAACAGTAACGTTAAAAAAATTAAAATTTTGCCCGCCGAGCCTCAATTTACATTGGCGAACCTTTCTCAGAATTTTCAAAACGGCATTCAAATGGCCAAAAAGATATACACCTAAATATGTAAAAATTCGTCGGGTTTTTAAAAAGAGGTGCCTGTGTCAGGTTTCAAATTTCAAATCCCGAAGAAAGGTATACCGGAACAGTAATTGTCGATCGTTCTACATCTCGAGCCGATCATTCGCGTCTAATTAATTATGCTGACGCGACGAATCGCTCGGATGAGCATTCTTTCTTTCTCGAGGTGTTAACGCGCGTATATAATACTGACCTCCTCCGGCAATGGTGTATTAATTCTCCTAGAAAGGGCTTGCGTAATTAAGCTCCTAAGTAAAGGGTTTATATTTCATGTAAGGTAATTAGGTGCTGTTTGCGATGCAACCCTCGGGTCTGGTCTGATTAATTTCTTTTCGTTCACGAAGGCAGCTGCAATCTATTTTATATAATAATTGAATAACTAATGAATTATGGGCAATGTAATTCAATTCATTAATAATGCAGAGAATCAATTTATAAACATTAAAAAGATATTACTTCAGATTATTGAATAAGTAACAGGCAAAATTTAAATTTAAATTCGTAATTAGATTAAATTAACAGTTAATTAGCAAAATATTTGCAATCTATAATGACGCATAAGCTGCGTTTCCCCGTATACATAAATAAGGACGTATTGAAATAACTGTTACAAAGATACTGCATTACTGTTGTTACGAGAGCCGATGGATCGTCTTAAACAGACATGGGAATAGTAAAGCGTTCTTTCGAAGACGAGTATTAAAATAAACATAGATCAAAGTAGTTTTCTGCATTTACAAAACTACAGGCTTTTCATTATGATACTTGGACCTTCAACAGCTCAATGTATTTATCTTTTCTCTCTTTGGATCTCTTTCTGTCTTAAATTAAATTTTTCTTTTACAATATAACGTAAACTGTTTACTCCTTTTTCTTTGATCAGTGTGACAATATGCTTCCTTACACATTTTATTCATAAAATGTTCTCCATCGGAAAAGTCCATTTTGAGCAATTATACAAAACGCGAATTTAAAAATTTTCAAACCATTTAGTCCACCCAACGGGCAGATCAACATTTCGCTAACAAGTGGAGCGATAGCCAAAGTTCATCCCAGACTCTCAACCGCAGACCCGTCGCCATACACACCAGCGGCAGTCGGCAGGAAGAAAGAGAGCTCAGGCGACGACACATCAGGGACGATTTGCCGCGTCATTGCGCATACAATGCAGCCGAAGAGAGGCTGCCTAGCGGTGTATATCCTACGCGGCGGCGCGCGCGTGCCTGTGCCAGCGCCGCGCGCACACACGGCAATATATTCTCCGTTTTCGTTTTGTTCCGTTCGCCAGCGGCGGCCGCCGCTACCGGATCTGAAAAGACTCGTGCGCCTCGTTAAAGCCGCGCGCTCTCGAGAGATGGAAAACTAAAAAGTAACTCACGGCGCGCGCGCGCGGAACTGGTAGGGATTTGATGATCGGCCGTGAAACCCCCTTTGCTCGAGGTGCACCTCTCGGAGTGCGCGCGCGTGTATGATGCGCCTGACGTGAATTATCACCGTGCGGTGTGCTTTCTATGTGGAGTGGAGCGGGGCTTCGACCGAAACTGTAAAAACGGTAATGAGAAAAGGCGGCGCTGGGTGTTTGCTGAAATTAACTGTCGCTGCAGTGTGCGCGCAGTGAATTTGCGGCGGGCCGCGAATCTGCTGCTTCCTCGGCCGGCGAGGACGCGATGCTCTGGAGTTTTAGTCATTGAAAATGTTTGCTTGATTTGCTGTTAACTGTATATATAAATGCTTCGGGAGGGAAAAAAATGTTGAGTGACGCGCTTTGGATAACTTTGCGCGCGCGACTTTAGAATGGAGAATCATCATTTTTAATTATTTGAGACGCGCGGTATGTCGAATTTGAAAATTTTCATTTAGAAATCTTTCAAAATGTAATTTAATCAAATTTAATAAATTGGAAAGTGTTCATTTTCAAATAAACTTTTGTAAATTAACATGGAAATTTTCAAAATAAAAGTTAGGAAACTTTAAAAAATCATTCAAGTAACCCAATTTCCAAGTTTCCAAAGCTCATCAAAACACCGGGTTTTATCGTAATTTCCTTAAAAAGTATATATAGTTGCCAAAAAGCTCAAACACCCTCCCGTTGAATCCCCGAGGTTCTCCCCTGCCGAAACACTCTGCTCACCTTAGAAAAGTGTCTCCTCGTCCTTACCTTCCGATATCAGAAAGAAAACTGTACAACGCACACACCGATCCGAGTCACACTTAGAACACACACGGCAACTTCATATAGCTGTCCCCCGAAGGGATTTACGGCCTTGAGCCTCGCGAGTCCGTCGACGGCGGCCGGCTCTCTTCCGGCAGAGAGGCGCACCAGCCACGGCGGCGTAATTACACGCGAATACGACGCGCGTCACTCATCCCATGCTGATTTTACACCTTCTTCTGGCCGCGGCGGCGGCGGCCCTCTCTGCGCGCGCGAGTCGCGTAAAGTTTCTTGCACCCGCCGTATTTTTCTCGGGTAATTGCCGTCATCAATATCCGCGCGCGCGCGTCTACGTGCTACGTGTACATTCATTTTCCGTACGCATATAGGGACGGAAGAGCGGTAGCTTCGCGGCGCGAGCCGCGGGACTAATTATTTTTAACGCGGGAGAGCCTTTTATCGCCGAGAAGTTGGCCGGGCCGCGCCGCTGATTGTTGCGTTGCTTTGCGCCGCGCGGTGAGTTATTAAGAGGAGCTCTCTCCCTCTCGGAAACATAGGAATTTGCTTAATTAATTGGGAGGAGATTATTGTGGAACGCCAACGACTCGCTCGCGCGCCTCTTTTATTTCGGAGTTTAGCGCGATGGGTAATAAATAATAGCTTAATACAATGACTTACCGTATTAGCGAATGGTAACGGTAATTAGTAATTACTCTATTGTACGCTACTTAGAATTATTGGGTTTTTTTTTGCATTTAGTAAAGCTTATTAGGTTATTGCTTAGCTGCGCATGTAAAACTCTTAAGAGTTTTTGGTCATAGTCGGTGAATGCAAGAAAAAACATTTGTGTAATTTTTAGACTCTGAGATCGATTATACCTCGTTTCACTTTTGTCACATGTTCTATTTTTCATTGTAATTTTTTTGTCTCAAGTAAGAAAACCAAAAAGTTTTAAGAAATAAAATTTAAAACAGACGAGTCCGTTTTGGAAACATTTATATGGAGCTTGAGCATTTAATTTTATGGTATAAATCTCTGTACAGTGTTTAGCTATATTTTTATGAAACGGCTATATTTGCTACGACCTACTTTCTTACTCACATTTTATGATTTATATACGCATTCCTATATACAAGATCTACTAAAAGGCTTCCATAAAGTCTAAACTGTATATAAATGAATAGTCCTCTAACTTGAGTTAACTGACATGAATGTTTATGACGAAAAATTAACTTTCTTGTTCTACTTTAAACGTAAAAAGCAGGGGAAATTCAGAAAATTTCTCTTACTATTGCTTTTATAAGCGATAACTTTCACACTTCTTTTATATTATACGACTGCGATCTGCAAGTGTTTGCTAGAATATAATTATCAAAGACGTTAATAATAAAATTATTGATCAGTTGACACTTTTATATTTTAATCATAAATAGCTGTAACTTATTAAAGTTCGTTCAGGCAGTATAATTTTAAGATAATTAATTCCTGTATTTCTCTTTTAAAATCTATCAGCGCTTACATTTCTTTCCCTAGCATTACGAAGTTGCACAAATAAAAGGCCTATCAAAAACCTCCATCATCTTCAACAGCTCCTTAAATTTAATCCTTCCAGAGTCATTAGGTGCTTCGAGTATATGATTGGTCTCCCTCTCGGATAGATTGAACTTACCAAGGCGGATATACCTTCCGATAGAAAGCCGCTCCGGCTAGACGGCCATTCTCGCTCCGCCGCCTCACGTGGCGAGAGCCATAAAGGCGAACTTTCTTGACCGAAAATTAGGAGCGAGAGGGAGAGAGAGAGAGAGAGAGAGAGAGAAAATGAGCCCGAGCCGACAAAACGGAAAGGCCCCGAAAAACGAGGGGTTATCTCGGATGAGCGCGCGCACGCGCCGCTCGCGCGAGCCACACGACTGCGGCGCGCGCGCGCGAGCGCACCTGGGACAGTTGGCAAGCGTATAACTCGGGCCCCTGAATCGCTCCACACACCGACCCACAGACGTACACAGACACACGGGGCCCGAGAAAGAGATACGCATTTTGCGTCGTAGCGCTGCGTAATGGGTCGGCGTTTCGCTTTCTTCGTTTCCCCCTTGACACCCGCGCGCGCCGCCGCCGCCGCCGCCGCCGCTTTCGCTACTCGTTAATGCCGGACACGAGACTGACCGCCGCTTATTAAGGGCGGCCGTGCAAGCGCCGCCGCCGAGGCGCGTTGACGGTTTTGGGGATTCCCCCCTCCGCGGACGGAGGAGCTGGCCCGATTATCGGGGCCTCGTGCTGCAGTACAACGTGTGTGTGTGTGTGTGCGTGTTGTTTTTGAGGGCCCGACTTTTTTCCTCGTGAGTCGGCGGAAAGTTTATACATTTGACACGGTTTCGGGGTGCGATGAGTTTGTAATACCGATTTCGTTGATGGGCCCAATGAATTAATTAGCCGCTGTAGGGGTGTTTGGGGATGAAATTGTTTCCTCGAGAGCTGTTGAGTTATTTTTCGCTCTATATCGATTAAAAGTTACTTAATAATGTTCATTTACCAAGTACTAACTCGTAAATGCACGATATTTTGACGGGAAGAAATATTAAAGAGACATTATTATAAAGAATTGTTAATTTTTAGGGTGAAACTTAAAACGATCGAAGCTTTATCGCAGATTTTCTTCATTTACCTGCCCAAGTTCTTGTTTCGTACACACGTCTCTCTGTATATTAATTTCTACTACTAATATTTTACTACTTCCAATGACTGATGCCCTTTTTAAAATAAATTTCAAAACAGCTCGAAAATCTTAAAAAGCTCGCTCTCTCCGTTTGAAAACATCAGTCTCAAAAATTTCGACTACCGAGTACATCCCACTCTCAACTCGCTCCAGATCAAGCATAATATCCTCTTTCACCGATCCGAACAATGCGCACCCCCGCTCCTATGATTGATTGAGTCATTAATTCAGACCCATAAAAGGCCGCGCGTTCAAGCTTGCTTCCGTCGTATTAATCAATTCGGAACCGGCGCGGTAATCAGTCCCAAAGTCGTTGACAAAAAAAAAAGGGACGAAAGGTGTACGGGGCATCCATAAGCATCCCTTCGCGCATGCGCCGCCTCGGATACAAAGAGCTTCCGTGGAGGATTAATAAAGAGACGGGATATAAAAATGGACGGGGGAAGTGGATGGAGAGGAAGCCGGTTAATATTCAGCGGTGTGTTTTTTTTTTTTTTTTTTTTGCTTTTTTTAGTGTCATTACGGAGCTGATTCTCAATTTTTTTATAGCGACTCGCGTTTAATAGGGTGCGATGAAAATGTTCGGCGTTGCTTTATTACCTGACTATGAGATTTTTTTTTTCTGTTAGTAGACTTTTTTATCCAGTGGTATAAGGCACCAAGAGTTCTTGTGCTTAAGAACCGCAGTGAAGCTTTGGTATTTTTATATGCAAAATACAGTAGATACATTAATGATTAAATGGATTTTTTTTCATCAAGTTGTCAAACGTTGCGCAGGAGTGAATAATAAACAACTAACGCACATATTTATTACAAAATAGGAACAGATGCCACTTCTTTTCCTAACTACATTTCATTCAGTACAGCCATTTCCCCCGTCGAAAATTACCATTCAACTAAAAAATGTTTCCTCCGCCGGCGCGAGCCCGAGCGATCGCCATAAACATCCATTAGCCGCCGGCGGAATAAATAGAATTAGTCGCCCGCGGGACGTCAACTCGGTGGTACTCCACCGAAACCCCGTCGGTCCCTCGTCGGAGAGGCTCGATAATTAAAGGCACACCGCCACGGCCCGGTGTAAACGTCGATATAGGAGCCGAGGACCAATAAAAAAAACAAAATTCTCCGTCGCCGAGTAGAGCCACGTGCCGCTCTCGCTCGCGAGGAGCCGGTCTCGGAAAAAAGTCTGGAGGGGTGGTGCGGAGAAGCAGCCACCTGATTTCGTTCGTCGGTAGTTTGCCAGTGGATTAAACCCTTCGGAGGAGAGACAAACGCGAGGGAGAGTGAGAGAGAAGCCGAAATGTGTATACACACAAAGAGATAGAGAGGAGATAGAGAGAAAGAGAGGTGCAAGATCGGGCTCGCCGTCCGTCTGCTACCCATATGGTTCCTCCGTCTCTCGAGGAGTCACGAGCGGCACGCCACCCCTACCACCTTTCCTCCCCCTCTCGAGGGGGAACACCTAGCCTCCGACCTCTATTTCTTGCTTTCGATTATGCTTCCGTCTATACGGATCCGTCTCGGGGCGACCATTGCCTTTTTTTCTTCGGCTCGCTTCTGTGCGTACACCGGGGCTTGGAGGCATCAATTTTAGACGAAAATTGTTATTGCTCGCGCTGTGGATAATTATACGGGAGCGGAGTAAGTCGGAGCGTGGCGGTTCTGGGTGTTTCTTGCTTGAAATTTTTTTGCTTCTTGTACACTTGTCGAGAATTGTGCGAGAAATTAAAAATACGCATCGATGGTTTCAAGTTTTCTTGAATTCGGGTGAAAGGTGTATTTTGCAAAAGCGACGTGCTTCTGATTCTTGTGTCTTTATTAGACACATTTGAGCAAAGAAACCCGCCAAATTACTAGAATATTCTTCAAATAAAAATGAGTAAATTATTCTTCAATTTTTACTCAAGTTGCAACACTACAAAGATAAACATTGTAAAACGCTTGAACGACTTATCATTCCCGAAAAATACGTTAGCGGTCAACAGGTACGTCTGTACAAACACCTCGTAATCCAATAACATTCCATCGAAACTAATACACGAACCGAGTTCGAAAGAGTAATCCTTAAGTCACCATCTTCCCGACCCCAGCCGTCCTTCCCTCTCTCTTTGACACCTCTAAAAAAACAGGGGAAGCCAAGTCGCCGCCGCCGCCAAAACAACCCCGAAAGGGCGGCGTCATCCAAAGGATCCTCCCTTCGCCCGACCGGTGGGGAGTTGGCGGATTAGTCGCCCGACGCCACCTTTTTTTTTCCTCCTTCCAAAAGAGTTCACCCGAGGTATGCGCGCGCGAGGTTCGCGCCGCGACATTTGGCTCGCAAGATGTCCTACGGATTTATCACCCGATGACTTGATTAATGAAGGGCTGAGTTTCGGGGCATTTTCGAGGGTTTTCGAGCGATCGGTGGACTTTCTCCGTTCGCCTCGTTTGCATTCGGCCCACATGGCACATATATATATCCCGATTTAGGGGCGAAGTATTGTAATTTTTAATGGGGGAGAAAGTGTTTGGGGCTTTAAATTTTTCGGGAGGGTTAGATTAGTGGAGAAAGGCGAGGGGATGCAAAAATATTGTGGAAGGGAAAGAATACTTGGAAGTAATTTTAAAAACTGCTTTCGGTGATTTTTAAAAGCGCGACGTTTTAAAATTACTTTTTGTAACATGTGGCCACTGAGGTTGTTATAAATCGTGTAATTAGAATAATATGTTTTACTGAAGTTAACTGTAAAATTAACGAAGGAGATTATCGTTATTCAATAAATTAAAATATTGAAATTTTGAAATTTTCATTTTAATTAATTCCCAAGTACCAGAATGGCACATTTTTTACTCTACTTAGAAATTATTATTTCTTTGAGCTATTGTTACCAATGATTGTTAGTTTTTATAACATTTGCTCCGAATCATATTCAAAAGCCCTTTTTTTATTCTTTATGCTTCCGCTCGTTAAGAGACATACATCCGGTAAAAAACTGAGAACTAATGTCCAGCAATAAGTTTCAAGCTCGCCTCAACTCATCAAATTCCCACGTAAAAAGGGGGAAATGATTCCCAGTGAAAACTCCCAGAATCGATAACATATATGGCCGGCCTCTCGAGAAAATACGACCCCCATCGGCTCCTTGGCCCAACGATTTCCGCTCTCTCTCTCCTTTCATTCATAATCTCATCCGTTTCCCATAGCTCGCACTCGCACATAAAGGTGTTAACTGCGCGCCTCGCTCCTTATTTTTCCTTTCTCTTCCTCCTCGTCGATCGCCGCTCGAACGTAATAATTATCACCCTTTCCTCCTCCTCCTCCATCTCTCCCTTTTTCTCCCTCCTTTCTTCCCGCACTTTCTCCCGGGCGGAGAAGAAGATGCGCCGTTCACGGTTTAAAGGAATCGGGCGCGTATACGTACGTCAGGAAATCTCACGCACGCGAGAGAGATTCATTCATGGCCCGGCTATTCGGGATTCGAGAAAAGAGGAGAGCAGCGCGCCTCTCGACCCGATATGTGTGAGAGAGAGGCTGGGAGGTTACGTGGGCGAGTTTAATTTTCGGGTTCACATGGGGGGCGCGACGTGACTCCGCGAATTCGTACTTTCCCGAGAGAGAGAGAGATGCGTGTGAGCACGAAAGGGTGGAATCGAGACCGACGTCGACTACCTGTTGATGCGTGCCGGACTTCCTGCTTTTTTATGATTGAGGCTCTCGCCGCGGTCTTTTAGATTGTGATCTCGCGCGGTTTTTTATCGATGGCTTTAAATTGTATTTTGTAATTTGAATAGGTCCTTAAAAGATGTATCGTTAATAAATCTGCGGGTAAATAAAAATTTTAATTCATTTACAAAATATAGAATTTAAGAACCCTTTTTTCAAAATGGTATTATTTAAATTATTTACAAGAATTAACAAATTTATCTACTTTATAAATTCGATAGCAACATTTTTTATTACATCTACGTTGAATAAAGTTCCTGTTTAATAATTAAATTAGCCGTGGAAAAACATTACGCCGCATTAAGGAGCCATTTAAAAACTGATTAAGATAAAGACTTTAATAGCGTCGTTAAAAGGCAGCGAGAATAATTTTGAAAATTGGTTTTCAAAAGCTCCTTTATTAAACGGAAGTGAGCCAATAGCATCCAGTTCCTGGCTTTCGACTGAAAATTACCTAACCGCCTGCGGCGCGCGAGATCGGATGGAAGCGACTCAATTAAGTTATAAAAGCTTGGATTATATGTATATCCAGAAATTTTTCGCAGAAAGGTTGACTTCGATCTTGACGTTTCGTGGATCTTCCGCTCCCGAATGGCGGATGTAGGCGGCACCGGATTCTCGAGCAAGGCACCGAAATCCTGCGAAATATATAACATTATTTCTTTGTGAGGATGTAGGATGTAGTTATATACGTAAAATTAAAACGCATATAAATTAAAATCTTCTAAATAAATTTAAATAAGCACTGCCATTTTCTCCAAAGTATAGCAGACAAAGCAAATAACCGAAGGACGACAGAGAAAAAAAGAGGAAGACACAAAAAAGCGAAACTTGTCATTGACACCCCGAGAGTCCGTGGCGCCTCGGAAGATGATTTACGGGGGACGCATTCTTTCGCCTAACCACCGGCAATGGAACGAAAGACGTCCCCCGCGCAACTGCGCCGGACGGGGAGACAAGGATCTGTCCGACACGTCACAGCAATTATAAGATATGGTCAGCTTTCTCTTCCGTGTCGAGGATCCGTCCTTAAATTATCTTGGAAAACACCGTTTGTAAAACAATCGCCTCCGGCGTAAAAACAGCCGCAACAGACGACTGGAAACACCGCAGATAACAAGATAAGCTGCCGAAAAAAAACATTGCCACCTTCTAAATTTTCACTTCTTTTTTT
This sequence comes from Ormyrus pomaceus, assembly GCA_900474385.1. Lineage (NCBI taxonomy): Eukaryota > Metazoa > Arthropoda > Insecta > Hymenoptera > Ormyridae > Ormyrus > Ormyrus pomaceus. The sequence goes on along the minus strand of UCOM01002102.1, from coordinate 10,222 downwards.
TCCTTTTCCTTGAATTCTTCACCTTTTTTGAAGGCTTTTGATTTTATGATTGATTGCACCGAATGCTCTTTTTTTGTTTTTAAGAAATATGTTTTTGTATTATGTAGAGCATTAAATAAATTGTTAACCGTCTTTGTTATGGTAACCAATTACTCGTCTATATTTGGATAATAAAGTCAATCGGTGTACTATCTAAGATTGTACAGAATGGAGTAACCAATTTTCGCCCTGCCCAATCAATCGAAGAACATCGAACGCACGGAGGATCTTTCAATAAACCTCTCTCCAAGACACTCCTCATTTCCACATCTAAATCCCGAAGCAGCATCGCGCGGAAAACCAGCCTCCTCTTAATCAGCCTCCAAGCCCGCGGCGCTCCTCCGACCCAATATTAATCTCCCTTTCCTTCGCTTTCCCCGCTTCCCGGAAGAGGCCCCGCGCGGAGCCTCGTGTGTCGGATCGCGTTGCGGCGCCCAAAGACAAAGGGGGGGACACGCTGTCGACGCTGGTGTCCGCAACGATGCCGCAGATAAGGGTGTCGAAAAGGACAGCGGTGGCAGCAGCCCCCGAGAAATGACGGGGAGATGGTATCGGCCGGCCGACGGTGGCAGCGCGCGCGAGCCGCTGAAAAACTGCCCCGAGTCGAGAGAGGGACGTGTCCCCGCGGCGGGAAACCCGACCGGCCGGTTCGGGGACAAGTGCATGCCGGGTGATTGCTGCTGGACTGAGATGCCGTGAATATTGCTTGGGAGTTAATTCGTTTACGATTAGTACATTTCTGAAAATGATGTTGATATTACTTCATTGAAGTAAATAGGAAAGTAAATGATTTGTGGATACTGGTGTCCCTTGAAATTTTCTAGCGATTTGCCCTTCAAGAAGTTGTTTAATCAGGATATACAATGTAAATTAAAAAAAAAATTGAATTTTTCAATACTTTAATTTAATTTCTGTTCAATTTAGTCGTTGAAAAATAATTCTTTAGATTATTTTATGATCGAGTACCACTACAAATCTATTGTTTCCTCATCGATGCGAAAACATTCAATTGCGTACACGCTTTATCAAGTTATACAATTAACTTGTTTCTCAATTTATTTCGCGGAAATCGTATTTATTTGTGCATTTCGCACCTGAACAAAACTTTAAAGAAAACACGAGAATCCGCTTCCGTTTCTTTTTTTCCTGCAACGGTTTGATATCCGATTGAAAGCAGGCGCACTATATTGGTTTAGTTGATAATCTCGAGTGTTAGCTCAATTTGGACGAGATAACGTAATACAATACACCGGGTCTTACTTTATTTCCTTCAACAAGTTCTATACTATTTCAAATGAAAACAATGCTTTTTAGTTTTTATCTCGAACAATGCTGGAGAAAAAATGATTTTCTAAAGATAACGCGGATGAAGCTATTTACATCCGTGAATATATAATTTTATTTAATGAATAATAATTATTAATCCATTTCATATAAAAAGCCCGCTGAAAGAGCACAGTTTATTAGTTTCCGATCAAGAATCTATCAGAATAATTAAAAAAAATGGAATCGTCAAGTTTCTTTGCCGCCCTTTTGCGAACGATCTTCGTTGTAGTTGCCTTGTGTTCCATTGCAGCCTTAGCGGTATGTATAACGACTTATATATTTTTTAAGATACGTAAAATATTATAGATAAATAATTATAGATAAAAACAAAAACACTACAAATATACTAAAAACATTGTAAATAAATTAAATTAAAAAGTTTGGAAATCTGCAACAGTTGATGCAACTTCAATAAATGATTGTGGAAATTGTAAATCACATCTTAATTTAGATGTTTTAATGCACAGGCTCCGGTACCGGATCTACCCGAAGACCTTCCATCGACAACTACTGTTCAATACACGTGGAAGCAGTGCGCCGTCAATGTGGTGTCATGTTTCATGGGCACAACCCCGCCTTCTGAATGATTCTTGACTGTGGACAGCTAGTCATTTATTTTTACTTAAAAATTTAATTTATTTAATCATATTTTGTACATATTTGAAAATAATTTATTGAATCACATAAATAAATTTAATTATGTAAGTTAAAATCTGAGGGATTTATTTATTCCACGAGACTAATATGTAAGCAACAAAATACTGATCACAATAAGCATTTGATACTTGGTCTAATTGATAAAATAATGTATGCATGTAGCGAGTCACAGCCATTGACTTCTTACAAACATTTTCTTTGGCGAAAAATACAATTACGTATACAGGGATAAAGATTAAAAACAGTTAAGTATATTAAAAGAAAAAGATTTATATGATACATCGGCGAAATTAGACTGGAATGTTTCTTCCCTGTTCTCCATTAGTCGAAAGTCGGTCGCAGGATTAAAATTTAAAAACAGCTCGACATTCCTCCAATAAACAGAAACACCAAAACTTCGTCACGGACAACCTTTTTCACACAAGATACACTCTCTCCCGAAGAAAGTACAGTAGATCGAGCAGATATCAGCGAGAAAAACCTCAGATTCCCACTCGAGATACATTTCCGCCACCTAAAGCTCCCCGAGGCGCATAACGCTTACGAGAAACCAACTCGAAAACTCACCTATCCCCCAAAAACCGCGGCAATAAATATCTCAAAATCATATATATACGCGCGCGCCTTCCGGGTGCAGTCTCTCTCCGCAGAGCGGCGCCTTTCTCCTTTCACCTTTCTCCCGCTGAATATGCACATAATCAGGGGGACAAAGGAGCTTGCGACCACCGACTTTGGCGACGGCCATCAGATAAACCGTGGCGAAATCCCGGAGAAAGCGGGGGAGAGGCCCGGCGCCGGGCACCCCAATTTCTCATCCTCGGAGGCGCCCCCGCGGGAAAAAAAAAAAACTGGCGCTCTCCGCGAGTGGGAAGCCGGGGACGAGCGAGGTTTCACGCCGTTTTTCGCCCGAGGACGACACGGAGAGGCGCATAATGAAGCGGTCGCGGTGCGTTCCACCCGCCAGGCGCTTATCTGGGTTGAGCTCGTGTAGGACACTAGGTGGACATTTGAATTTTGCGTTCGCGCCCGATGGGAATACCTGCCGGGGAAAGTGAGAGTTTCACGCGGTTTTGGAGACGGGCGAGTTTTGTCGCATTGTCTAGATCACTCGGACCGTGGAGGTACGTCTTTATGAGTTTCTTTGATTTACGACTGTGCGATTATTATGCAAAGGTGGAGATTTGACGACTTCATATTCACTCGGCGGGGTGAATTTTGATGCTTATATTAGGAAGAAGACGTCTTTGTTAATTGAGTTTTTGCATAAATTCATTGAAATTTATTATCATAAACTAACGGTTGAACTTGTTAAAATTTCACAACTTTGTGACTTAAGAATGATTTTACATTCAAAGGACTGCTGTTTACACGCTGTAAAAACTAGATCATCGTAACCAAAGCCTTCCTGCGGACCGCTCCAAAATTTCTCCACATCACCCAAATCCTGTTCCGCTCCGTGTTTACAAATATCAAAGACCGTCAAACCCTCATCCGTAATCCGATCGGCCTAATAAATTCGCGCGAATCGATCGAAGCCTAGGCGCGAAAAGCGCCCTCGGGAAAGTGAAAGCACTTGGCATTCCGCGAGGTGCCAGGGCGTGTCTAATGAAAGGGCCCCGGCAGCTCCGCTCGTCGAAATGCGCGAAGGTGTCAACATTCCGGATTCGACATCGGACACCGAAAGTCGCGTTTTCGAAAAAGGCAGAGAGAGAGAGAGAGAGAGAGAGAGGAGTCGCCCGGGCCGGGTGGTCCACCGAACGGCCTCAAGCTCGTGTTGCGGCGGACTCATTGGGGAGAAATCGGGACGCGTTGTTTGATGGCCGGTCGAACGGCCGGGGATCGCCGATCGATCCGATTGATTATTGGGAATCGCCGGTGAGCATTGTCCTCTTAGCGTCGATTTCGCGTTTCGAGGATCTTTTTGAGGGGTTTTCATCGAGCCTTCGCCGTTTTTGTAGTTTTTCTAGATTTTTACGCTTCGTAGTTTTTGGTTTGAGAGCCGATCAGATTTGAATTTTAGTAGGCTTAGCAGGTAATAAAGATTTATAACGATTCTAGATTAAATATATATTTATATTTTTAGGGATGGAGATTTTTAAAGTATATATAAATATTCTTAAATTGAAATTCGAAACTTTGCGTTGAAAAATAATATCTCGATTAAAAATTTTCACGTTTGTAAGATAAATTTTAAAAAATTTTGCAAGCCTCAAAAAGAAACGCGAAAAAGTGCCCGGGAGAAACTGAAAAATTCCAAAAAACAAACCCTCTCTTTTCCACGCGTGTAATATTTAACTAACGCGCCGCCTCGATCGAACGGTAAAATTTCAGCCTCTCGGCCGCCGAGATTTCTCGTCGGACGTCTCTCTCTCTCTCACCGCTTCTCCAATTATCGAGCGTCGAATTCGCATTTCGCCGGTGCACTTAGCCCCGAAAGAGAGAAAAAGGAGCGGCCGGTGTGCGTTCGCGTACGCAGAGAACCGGCGGGGGGAGGCGAAACGCGACACCCTCGCGCGACACTCTAGTAGGTGGTATACCCCGTAGGCTGCACATAGACCTGCCCCTCCGACGAGGGCAACATAATACCGGAGAGATGCGCTTGACGTCGGTGAACGCTGGGCGCGCCGGTGGGATCTCTCTCTCTCGCCCTTCTGGGTCGCATTTTTGTCTGGGACACCGTCCACGGTGCGTGCCCTTTTCGATATCTCTAATCTGGATTTTGAGGGCAGTGTATCCTTGAATGAAAGTCAAGGCGATCGCTGATTCGGGCTCGGCAGTGATATCCTTTTACTTTTTCCTGAAATTTTGATAAAATTTAGTATCGGCTGGTTTGTCAAGGCTCACGGACCGTAGTAAACTTTTATAGATAAATATCATTCAAAGTTTAAAATCGACCATCTCATAATCGAGCCCACTGCGCAAACCAAAAAAAAAGGCCAGCGGTCGCTCCGAAAATTTCGCGTTAGGAATGATAATTGCCGTCGGCCCGGTCCCTGCCAAACGAGGCCCGCCGTCCGAAATCGACGCAATGCCCGAAATTGGAAAGGGAGAGAGAGGGAGGCGGCGCGGAAAAGCCTTATACCTATACCGAGTCCTCGATCCTCCGAGGCCAGGGGTGGTCCTCCCGCGCGCCGACAAAGCTCGCCGGACGATAAAACAAACCGCCTGCGGTCCCGAGCCGCCCACTAATACTCTCCGCGCCGACCGAGAAATGAGCGGCAGCGGCTCTCGGGCCGACGTTTCGGAAGTGTAGAAACATCGCCGGGCGCCCACCGAGGAGAGGGAACGCCGCTCACCGGTAGCCGCGGGGACCGATTCTTCGGAAGTTGTCAACCGGCACGGGGATCGATTCTTTTGCGGCGCGGAGACGCGGGAGAATGAGATTATCTGCTGTTTGGATCTGCTGTGGAAGCGCGGAAAATTGGAGGACGGTGGCAGATTTATGACTGGTTGACAAGGTGAGATGGAGACTTTTCTTTGGAAAATATTTCCTTTTTGACAATTGTACCTTGTACTGCAAAAATTATTGTTTTAGCAGTAACTCAAACCGAATGTGACTGTCTTTGCGAGCATGGGAAACTCAACGAAAAGCAAGAGTGCTACAATTTTCCCAAGACGAAGACAATGATCGAAGAATAAAGCAGCGAATAATCGAGGAAGGTCTCCTCGGCTGATACGAGTTTCAGGTGGCCGCCACCGGTAACTCGATCCCGCGGCGATTGCCCGTGAGGAACGAAAAAATTCGTAACGGTCTATTAAGGAGAAATGCCTAATTACCGCGGCGGCCGTGAGAATTTATGGAAGTCGAAAAAGCCGGCGGGCCTTCGCGCCGGGATTTTTAGTCCCGCGCAATGAGCTGCCGCTGCTCTCGGGGGGGAATCGTAAATTTTCGCCGCGGCGCTTCCATCTACCTGCGCGCGCAGCACCTCTCTCTCTCTCTCTCTCTCGCAGTACGGCTCCTTTACGATATACGCCCGCCCCCGAATGCGGGAGGCTCGCGGGGCCGTTAAAAAAAACGGGGCCCGAACAAAGTTTCGCCCGATGAAATGTTCCGCTGTGGCTGCTGGAGACTCGAGCCGATGACGAGTTGTTTGACTTACCTTTGTGTAAATTTTAAGGAGTCCCCCCGGTTGGTACACCGGAATTAATTCCTGGAATTAACCTCCCGGATTTCGTATTTTATAGTTTAATACTCAAAAATTGAATTAAATCAATTTTAGTTTCTTAAGTGAATCAAAAGGTTTAATTTTAATGATAAATTGTTGTGTTCGACTTACAGTGACACGATTTTTGATCCATTACAAATTAAACATTTATCTTTTATTTCATTTTTTATAGTCCATTCCTAAATTTTTTATCCCGACCGAGCGATTTGTTTTAATTTGAATATTTGAAGTAATTCGATTACCGAAACGTCTGCCTTGGGTAGCGATTATTTCCAGTAACGCATCCAGCAACGCAGGCAGAACACGTTAGTTTCTTATACTCTGCCATTATATTTCACTTCTTCTATGTATACAATTTCCTCGGCGGTCTAGGCGCGCATCATAATCGCTCCTCTAGCCGAAAATAAATACGACCGCCCGTCGAAGCATCTCGGCGTCGCTCGCGCGCATCATGTAAATGTTTCCAATTTACAAACCAGTCATTATCAAATGAATGTAATCAATCAAGAGCCCGGAGAGCTCAAAAGCGGAAAGCCCAACGGCGCATGCATACATATACACGATCGCGCGAGCGGCTAGCGTGCATAGACACCGAAAAACTAGACCGCGCGGGCACCGGCGGAGAAAGAAAATAGAATAGACACAAAAAGAAAAGGCAGAGAGAGAGAGGAGAAAGATGATGGTTGCGCGCGTGCCGGCCACGCTTCTCTCCCTCCCTCCCGCCCTCCTGCCTATATCTCTCCGGAGAAATGACAGTTGGCCGGCGCACGCTTGCCTTCGCTCTCGTCTGTGTGCGCAGAGTCGCGTTCGTGTGTGAAAGCCAAATTAAATCGACGAGTTTCCCCCCCTCGCGCAGCACGGAGGGCCAATTCGGATTTTGGAAATTGTCGCGTGCGCCAAAGAGAGGGAGAGAGGGTGTTTTTTGCGCGCCTCTTCGGGGGAACGTATATAACCTCTATGATTACGAATGGCTCGTCTATTGAATTATTATGCGCGTGTTGCACTGTTTTTCTCGGAAGATGGGCAGGTAAAGTAGATTGGCGAGGCGGTGGTTGCGTCGGCGGAGGTGTTGGACTAATTGCCGGTCGGCGACTTTTTTTTTCGGTCTTTCGGAGAAAATCGGTAGGCGAGACAATAACGCCGATTCCTTGGGCCAACATTGTGAGCGGCGTTGAAAGCTATTCCGGGGCTAAATGCATACTTAACGGCGGCCTTTGACGAGAGTCGAATGTTAGAATCAACACCTTTGCTGAATGCAAAGGCAATTTTCTGAAAATTGTTCGAAATGTATAGGCGCCTAAATAGTTGAGGGCAGACGGAGCAGGTAAACCGAGCATTTTACATAGAAGTTTCGAACAAATATCTTGTAATAGGTGTGAAGGTTGGAATAAATTCTTAAAAAATGAAATATGCAATTGATTTTAAGTAAAATTTATTGTAGTTTTTCTTCTGAATGTACATTGCGCGCATACACATCACCAGAGATTCCAGTACTGTGCACTTTTACTCTTAACGTGGCTGCTAATTTTATATAGAATGAGACGATCCCCGATGGTAAATTCAAAATCCTCCGGTTGAGTACAGAAACCGTAATAGTCTTGCATACATTCCGAAGGACGAGTGAAATAAGAATCGAACCTCCTGCGCATAAATAATTCCATTTCGGCGATCATTGAGTCTGTTAGTAATGATAAACCAATGTGATTATCTAAGGTGTGGTACTTCAAAATATTTTTGATATGAGGCGGAACGGTAATGCACAGGTCCTCTTCGATTTTGTTCCAAAAATTGATCCTTGCTATTTCACATAGATCGGTCATCGTTATAAAAATAACCTGTGGAAATGAAGTAGCACAGAAATAGTTATTTATATTAAGTATTTAAAGATTGATTTATTCGAAGGAAAAACGAAAATACAATACGAATGAAATAAAAGCAATAAAATTAAATCAAATTTTTACAGATATTAATTAATTTGAAGTTACTTTTAGTATATTAATCTTTGTATTAAGCTGAAAAAATAGTACTTACTTTACAAGACTAAAAATTAGCTCGAATATATACTCTTTTGAATAATTGTGAAATAAATAAAACTGAAATAAAACCAAAAAATGAAATCAGCTTTTTACACATATTAATTAAAGTGAAATATTACTTTCAATATTAATCTCTTTATTGTACTGAAAAAAATGTATACTTACTTTAAAAGACTAACAATTAGCTCGAATATGTACTCTTTTGAGTTATTGATAACAGACTGACGAAACTTGTAAAGTTTAACACTTTTCTTGTTTACAAATTTAATTCTGACAGACAACACATTACATTGCGGTAATAATACACTTCAATAAGTGTAAACAATACCCAACCGTTTTGCGAAATAAAGCCAAGCGCTCGAAAAGCTCCCGTATTCGTTCCATCAAGCAAACACCCAACGCAAAAAAGGAACTAAAAAATGCCTCCCGGCAATGTCTGCGATTCCTACCGGCGATCAGCGCGCGATTTGTCGATATATTCACGGGCACTTTGGTATATACATTATCTCGCGCGAATCTGCCGACACACTAACACACAGCGAGGCCCCGAGGCATCTCTTTTTACGGCAGGCGCGATATAGATGCACCGAAAAAAAGGAGAGAAGGAGCGGGTGGTTTCGGCGAGTGGCTCATTTGTATAATCAAGCGCCAAGCATCTGTGCGATCCGGGCAGGTGCCTAAAAGGCGCTTTTATCGCGAGTGTCGGCGTGTTATACGGCTTCCTGTCCCATCTGGACCAGAGCCGAGTGGCGACGCCTCCGACGCGCCCGTTTTTTTCGAAATTTCTGTATATTTATTGTCGTGACTTCCTTCTCGGCTTAATGCTTTTTGGATGGGATTTCTAATGCGAATTAAGGAAGTGTTTCCTCTTGGATCGGTTGGCATTTTCTCAGTTTAACTAACAGTCTAATTTCGATGATTATCCTTTGGACTTTTATTCTATTTCTACATTTTTTTTCCCAAAAATCCATTCTTATCGCTGAAAAAACGACTCCACTTCTCGAGAAACCGAGAAGCCCACAACGTTTTCAAGATCACGATAATCCCATACTCTTACCACTCTTCGACCGAGAACTACTTTCTCAAACATCCCATCGCTACAAAAGCAAAGAAACTCGCACGGCCGCCCCGTAAGCCATAAAAAAGCAGGCTCTTACACTTTGCGCGTTAACTTCCGTGTTGCCGAGGCGTCGCGTGGAAGCCTGCCACCGGGGCGTGACGCTCATTACCGTCGGCCGCTCGCAAATCAAGCCTCCGCGCGGTGCAGCGGGACGCGTGCGTCGAATTATGAGAGCGGCGCGTGCGCGCGGAGGACTATGTATATACGCGTCGCGAGTCGCTTCAGCTGGCCCGGGGATCGGATCTCGCGGCGATCCGCGCTCTCCTTTTTCTCTCTCTCTCTCCTCGAGGAGGGATTCTTCTCTGTCTTTCGGGGGGAGGGACTGCGGAGAGGAGCTGCGCGCGTATCGGGTGTCGGGATTTATTGACCGTGAAATTGCTGCGGTTTTTGCGCGCCGATGCCGATGTGTGTGGATTGCGCGCGCCTAAGGCTCGAGGCTTTTTTACGGCGCAGAGGCTGAAATTGCCTGCGACTAATTGGTTATATGCACGTATTTGGCTTCTGGGGCAGGGAGTCTGGTCGCGAGGCTGGATCGCATTTTGCGGGTCACGGTGATGTTTAAATTACGATCTCGTTGTTCTCTAGTTGTGTTTGTTGCAATACTATATATTGTGTATTACGCGGGTTCGGGTAAGACTGTTGGATACTTTGTTATGCACTTGTAATAATTTTTAATAAAACGTCTTTTTAGAGGTTTTGTTGCAAGAATTTAGTAATTGTTCGGCTTGGTGAACGGGCAATTACGTGTTTTCGTACTAGAAAACTATACTACAAGAAGTAATATAAAAAGTTATTACCAGCGTTTCTATTAGATATAGTTAGATATATAATTATACGTTCAACCAAAAATGGTCCAGTAAATGAAAATATATATCAAC
>UCOM01002101.1:0-30416 GCA_900474385.1 Ormyrus pomaceus | reverse complement strand
TAGAAAGTGCACATTTTAAACTTTTTTAATGTAGTTTTTCATTCATATCTGCAGAATTTATCGACAAAAAGGATATAAATTTCCGGTTAAAAATGAGGGACTTCCATAAGAACCTGTGTTAAAATACCGAACTTTGAATAATGTTTTCTTAAATATTTGCTCAGCAACCTGACCTAAGATTTGGCAAGAAGATGTATTTTTATTTAAAGAATCATACTTTTCAATTTTAAATAATTCTGCAGTAATTTGCGTAGCGCTCGACCCACCTTAATCTTTAATAATAAAGCTTCTCCAAGCTTGATTATTTAATTTACTATTGTCAAATCGAGATTTTAATTTTGATTTATTTGCAGCGTTTTAAGAGAGTAAATTATTGAGAATTGTTAAAGTAATTTTTTCTTACCTATATTGCTATATAATGCTATCAAAGTCAAAAGAGCGCTAATCGTCTTTTGCGCTCTAAAGTAAAAAGAAATAGTCTGACCTATAGAGTTGGGCACTCTTTGGGAGCTGTAAATTGTGGCATCAATAAAAGTTTTAATTAGATAGGCTAATGATTATTAGAGGCGGAATATTAGTAAAGGCTATTATTTTCTTGACTGTTTTGAGTCGGCGCTAATGTTACGCAACGCAAAGGAAAATTCAAGATCGCGCGGGTCGGCAAAAGTGTGTTAATAGAGCACGACGCAGGCTGCAGTCAGCCTTTCTGTCAAGTCAAGGCGGATTCGCGCGCGCGACGACGTACTTGTCTCTTTATCTCGGGCGTAGCGCGTGGGCAGTGGCTATACACTGTACAGCAGCCTACATCATTCGAGGACGGAAGGATTCCGCCGAGGTCGTTACCTTCTCTGCCCGATGATCGCTTTATACGGTGCACCAGCTCTCTTCTCCTCGCCAAAATCTATTCGATATCATTATTAGTCTTTTCTATTAGGAATCTCTGCTACTTAAATTCAAATGACGAAGCAAGCATAACGCCAAAACGAAACGTAAACAATAGTGTCTATAATAATATTGTTATCCTCGCGGCAGCAAACGAGGAATGCCGGCCTTCAAATTATTACAAGATATTTCAGATTTCTATATTCTTTTATTAATTTCTAGCGCATGAACATACATATTCATTATGCACAATAATGGCTTGTCGAAGCTATTAATAATTTCAGTATCTTTCCTTGTAAATTCTTTGTTTCGTAAACTATAATTGAGATTGATTTCCGATTGGCACATTTAACATGATTTTGAAAGATGTGTACTTTTATCGCTCGCGGAAGTATGAAATTTCAAAACTGCATGACTTTTCATTTGTTTTAAATAAAATGGAAAATAAAAAGCATTCAGAATGCAGCTGAGCGCGTCACGAGGTTTCCGAAAACAGGTGAGGGGAAAAGCGCGACTGTATATCGAGCGGAGCGAATTTGCCATTGAAACGGCGCGCGACCATTTATGGCGAGATTTGGAGGAGAGCGCGACGGCGGTGGCGGTGGCGGTGGCGGCGGCGGCGGCGGCTGCTGCGACGGTGGCCGGGCCTGCTTTCTCGACGGAGACGACTTTGGCTCGCCTCTGACCCGCTGACCGATTTCCATCGAGAGGGGAAAATCGGGCCCGCGGACACGTGCGGCTGCGGCTGCGGCTGCGGCTGCGGCTGCGGCGGTGGCGGCGGCGGCGGCGCTCGCTCCATTCAAGATGCCCGCGTGGTCCCCACTACGACCGCCTACCTGCCTGCCCACCACTTCCAGCGTAGGCCGCGGCCGCAGACGCTCGCCAGAGTCTCCGCGGCCGAGCTCCCGGCCGCAGCTCGCGATCCCGGTGCGAGGTGCTGCTCCAGCCGACAGTGAACCGTGCTCGGGTTCTCGCCACCCTCTCCGTCCCGCTTCAGCCGCGCAAGAGCAAGTAAGTCATTACGTAAGAGAGAGCCGGAGAAGGTTCAGGAGCGCACTGCGGAGAAGGGAAAGCCAGGTTAGAGGAATGCGCCGCGAGGACCGAGCGATCGGCTCGGTTTTGCAAGCGAGCCGAATTAGGCGATCGAGCCATCCGCTAAAGGCGCTCGATCGAATTTCGCTCTTGCTGCTGCCTGCACCGAATCCACTCGGCAATTACGTAAGCTCGAGCCTGCGCCGCTCCTGCTTTTTCCATCAAACGGTTCTGCTGCGAGCCAACAATATTCAAATCCGAGTCAAGTGCATTAAACACGAATTTTTAACTGTCAAAGCTTTCATTATTATTATTATTTTTTTTCATTCCAGTAACAAAACTCTCGATAGTGCGCATGAATAATCAGTGAAAAAGAGGCTCATTGTTTTCGGTAAGGATATACGTAAGCTTTGATAATAAGCTCGACCTACGGAATGTTATTAGGTGGAAGGAGGAAGGCGCGGAGAAAGTTTCTGGCTCCGATTGCAATCGCGCCAATTGCACGCTTTTCTCAGAATTTTGAAAAGTTAACCGACTTGTGGGTTTTTCACAAAAATCCATCCCACACCGCCGGCGCCGAACGTCCCACGCTTCCCCTTTCATTCATAATTTTCGAAGCCGCTCGCATAAAAAGCACTGGCGGCGTCTCTCTCCGGCAGATATTTTCATTGAAAATGGCCGCGTCCTTGAGGAGGTCACGTGGTCAGCTGCGAGCGGCCACCCACGAGTCCTCTTGCCCGCTCCCTGAAAGGTCTATGTGCCTCTCTCTCTTTTTGCTTTTACCGGCCCATCTTGTATAGAGACGATGGATTTTTGCATTAATCACTCCTGCGGTACTTCTCATTTTCAATATATAACATTTAACGGAAAATATAAATAGTTTTCTATAAGGACTCATCTTGATTCTACCACGCATTTAAATCACCAGATATTTCAAGAGAGAACTTGGCGATTTAAACGCCCGACAGTTGTCCTCTTTTTCTTTAAGAGTATATAGTTATTCCGCGAAACCGGCTTGCACTTATGCGTCAGCTCAGCGTCTTTCTAATTGTCATGTTTATTGTTATCGGCCGAGCGTCCCTTACCTCAACTTGTTTTGCTCGAGCGATTTATTCGGGAATGATCGAGTGCAACGTTATCTCGATCGTCGGACAACTCCTTTCGATTTTAATCGCGCGACAAGTAAACAGCGATTTATTGTCATTGTTGTTATAGCGTGTCGTTGGGATCAGCTTTTTCATTAGAGGTTTTTTTCTCGGGATAGGTGCAGCCAAGTCAGATATTTAGATAAAATATTAGATTAGCTGTCAGACAAGAGGTATCCTAAAAGTTTTAATTCGAGAATCGTTAACAAGATGGTCCAGCTAGTGGGCCTTAATTGTTGAGCATGAAAAATGCCGATTTTCTCAGGCTCGTTAGGCCCTTACAGTTACTTTCGACACTGTAGCTTTATCATTATTCGAAAGAATAGGAAGCTGGATTGTGCCTAGCTTTTTCGCCGTCACGCTCTAAAAGCGACAATTAGCAGCGCTGATTCATTCGAGCGCGTTATCGGACTAGAGGCGCTATTGTATACTACAGATGCGTCAGGAGCAAGATTACGCAAATGCACGAACGTTTACTTTATACTCTAGGCTCGGAAAGGTTGTCTTTTTTCGGTATAGGTGTCCGATAAAAGGCTTTCGAATTACGTAAGTACTCTCTCGGAAGAATCTCTCGGTCTGGATTTTCTTCGCCGTCGTTATAAATAAAAGATCGCGCCAAGCCAAGTAAGGCCTTACGCAATTGATAAGACTCGCTCTCTTATACAAACAGAAATTAAAGGCGTTCTCTTTGCGGTGTACGGAGGAGCTGTCGGGTGACGCATCGCGGCAGCCTGACGTCATGCGCATACCCAATCTTCGCTTTCTGCCATTGTCTCGGCAAGTAATTCCAGACGGCGCAAGGACAAGTAGAGCCCATCAGATTCCTCCAACTTTCTAAGCACCCTTGAAAATTCCGAAACTTGTTTAAAGAAGTCGTCGCGTGCCGTAAGGAGCTTGGTAATTTTGAGTTTCGTCAGCTGCCTTAACTCACTGCCCGCCCTTTACGTCTTTAACTTGATTGCTCGGCATTGTTTTCCAAGGGGACGACTCTGTTCCGCTTAGGTTTTACGAGTTTTGAAAGTCCGCGTGTATAACTTGTTCGTTAAACAAGAAAGCGTGAAATTTCACTTTTCCGATGCGTGCGATGCAACTTTTTTCCTTAAAAGCAGTTTGGTTAAAAGATATTTTTCTGGCTTGTAGGTCAGGAAGCAAGATGAATCTGCACACTGCTGGCACGGCGTGACTCAAGCGATGGAGGTGATCTCGACGCGCCGATACGAGGCCCGGCCTCCGGCTGATTCTCATGCTTCTATTCTAGTCAGTCTACATGTTTTGTACTCGTTATTTTTATTCCTGAGAGTTTTTCGTAACGAGGCCGCTCCTTTTTTTGCAGGTCGATCCGGCGAACGCCGTGGCCACGGTGAAGGAAGGTGCGTTTACCTTAATTGCGGCCGCTTTCATATTCTACGAGAATAAAATCTTTAATCAAGTGCTTGCTCTCTTTGCAGAGGAATGGGAAACGAGAAAGAAGAAGGAAATAACGACGACGCGACAGATTGAAACTCGGGTGAAGCGTCAAGTGGTCCTCGAGGACGGCGAGGTCGTCGTCGACTCTGGGCCCCTCGTCACGACCAACACGACGGAGGACGTCGAGCAGCAGGAGCACACGACGCAAGAGGTCAGCTTATTTATTTTATCCGCAAACGCGATATTTCGCTCTTATCTCGCTCTTATTTCGCTCTAATCGATCGGTCTTTGCAGAGACGGACGACCGGCGACGAGCCGCAGAAGGTGGACTGGCCGGCGGGCGCAAAGCCCGGTGCCGCCGTCGTCCAGAAGGAGCTCAACGAAACCGTCGTCAAGAGTCGCGAGGAGATCGAGGAGCTGCTCGAGACCGAGGATCGCCAGCAGTTTGGCGATATCAGCGACGAGGTGATTTTCATCAACCACTCTTTAAAAAAGGAGAATATTCAGAAGGATAGAAAAAGCCTCTCTTTGCTGCCGGTTGCTGCCCGTTGCTGCCGGTTCTCGCTCGCTTAGCAGCCTCTAACGTATGCAGGTGCACCAGCGACTGCACAACTAGACAAGCACGATGATCCTTTCATTCGAGTCGGTCGAGCTCTCGCCTCGCTATCTGCATCTATCTCCCTTTCTCTTGCCCCCCTCTCTCCTACTGCTCCTTTCTTCTCGGCTACTTACGGCACTACCCTTTTTCTCGTTCCCCGCGATCTGCAACCTGCCTTATCTCATCGCCTTTGTCTCGCGCACTTGCACTCGCCCATCTTTTTTCCGGCGCTTGCCTTTATTCGTACAGCTAATTCTGGCTTATTTCTCAAAGCTACTGAGGACTTGATTTAAATTGGAAAGATCGTGCCTGGCCCTCGGCGTGGCCCTCGGCGTGGCCCGGTGCCGGGCTCGAAACCTTAGCTCGAAAAAATTATTAGCTCTTGCTAAAATTAGCGTTTTAACAATGCTGATTCTTCTTTCGCAACTCGACGGCTGCCGACGTCGGTGCAAAGGCAACGCGAAACTTTGGAAATCAGGTGATGAAATGCGTGAAAAGAATTTCGGTTGCTCTCGCGCATATTAACGAGTTCCGTACGAGCGGAGCTTTTTTTACCAATAATATCCTATCGGACGGTATCGGCTCATCGAGGTCATTCCGCCTGTTGGAGCCTCGAACAATGTAAATAAGCAGGCTCAATGAAACGATACCGCTCTAGTATACTAGTCTAATAGAGAAGGAGCTCCTATTGCGCGGCAGCTAAGCTTTCGGTCGGGAGTCGACTTGGCGGTCGCATAGCTGAAAATCCGTGTCAGAGCGCGGCGATCCTGTCCCCACGCGTTGCATTCCTGGGAGCTAGAGGCGCAGCTAAGCTCGCTCTCTCGGCCTAATCCGAGAGCCAGCCTCTCTGTCTCTCTCTCTCTCTCTCTCTCTCTCTTCCTCCCTCTCTCGAGCGGGATCAGGCACAGGTACAGAGAGGGGTTACGGACAAAATCGACAAAACAGACAGCAAGGAGGAGAAGAAGGCGCGCTAAGCTAGCTCGCCGATAATCTCTCGATTCTCCGCGTACGTATATACTTTCTCCCTCTCTGTCTGTCCCTTCACCGGCAGAGCGCCCGACGGAGAGAACGAGAGAGAGAGAGAGAGAGAGACAGAGATGCTGCGGCGAACGACCGCCGTGTGGATCGCGTCCTGGCGGCAGTTGTGTGGAGGCCGCCGAGCTGCGGCACGCCCCCCCCCCCCCCCCCCCCCGAAACTTCCAAGAGGAATTCAGTTTGAATCGACCTTCTCGAGAACACTCGAGTGCCGCATCCGAGCGTCGACCTTAAGTCGGTCTTAATTTCGCGAAAAACTCGGACTTGACCAAAGCTTCATTCATAAGTGGGAACTTTTCTAAATCAAAGTTGTGGGAATAACGACCGTTTCAGGTAAGAATAACTCTTTATTGCGCGACAAGTTAAATGTAAAGTGCCGGTAATTCTTAGAAAATTACGTAATTCTAGCGTTAGAAGCGTGAAAAGCGCGCATCTGGAATGGCATGATATTTTAGGCCAAACTCTTTTTCCAGTTAGAGCTTAGAAATCTGAAATTGACTGTAAGCATAAGAATGTAAAAAAGTGACGAGGTCGAGCCTAGTGAAAGTTGGGAAATAAGAAAGCGATGAACCGAAAGGCTACTTTGTCAGGTCGATACTCTTTAGCCGATTGAATATTCTCGTTTAAGGTATATAGCTGAGGGCTGCAGAGGCCAAGTGGAGAGAGTGAATGTTTACTTTGTATTACACAGGCATATTTGCAAGCGGTGCGCAAGAACCGAGGCGACTTGAGAGCCGCGCTGGCGGCGGAGTCTCGGCGGCAGCCGGTGTCGACGGGGCCGCGAGTCTTGCAGCACACGACGAGGTCGAACAAGGTCGTCGACACGGAAAAGACGCTCGAGCGTAGCGAGCTTAAGCAGGGCGGGCAGATCGTCACCGAAAGGAAGACCACCGTCGAGCACGAAGAGGTAAGTCGGAAAGGGAAAGATTACTAGGGGCGTTTAATAAGGTGCAAGCGTTGCCCGACAGATCAAGGACGACGAGCTGCCGGCCTCGGCGGAGGAGCTGGAGGAGGGCCGCGAGCGACGCAAGGAGGCGACGCAGCGCTACGTCAAGACCCGGGACGAGGACATTGTCGACTACGTGGTGAACGGGGAGCGCGTTGGACGCGAGATGCGCTTCGTGTCCGAGACGACCGAGGCCGAGCGGACCGGCGAGTGGCCGGCGGCCGAGGCGCTGCGCGGCCCGCGACTCGGCAAGCACGGTGCGTCCTCTCTTTTCTCCCTTTCTCTCTAACCCGCGGATGGCTAGCCTAGCTTCTTAACCGCTTGGCCGCTTCGATAATCGTACTAAAAATGCAAAAGTGCCAACGCAAAGTCACGCCCTAGGCTTCCCTGCGGCGCCGGCGGCCAGCCCGGGCTCGCGCAAGGACGCGGTCACGCGGCAGCCGCTCGACCTCGAGGAGGAGGACGAGGCGCGCAAGTTCGAGACCTCCAAGTGGCTCGAGAGCCACTTTGGCAGCGAGTCCCTCGAGGAGGCCGACGAGCCCGCCGGCCACACCGCCGGCCACACAGCCGGCCACACAGCCGGCCACACCGCCAGCTACATCAACGTCACCATGAAGTCGGCCTGCCCGCCCCGCGAGTCCCTCGCCAGCCAGCAGAGGAGCGCCGAGCCCGCCGGCTACTTTCACGGCATCAGCGAGTGGTCCGAGAGATATCACTCCACCGGTGCGTCCATCCATTGCAAAAGGCTTACTAAACGCTAGTCGACACCTCCGATTGCCCTCCTCTCTAACCCCCCTTCCGCAAGGCTCAGCTCCGTCCTCCCGACTGACCCGCAGCCGCTTCTTCCCTTGCAGAGAAGCAGCACAGTAGCTACAACGCGAGGACCAAGTCGCCCTCGCAGTACGTCGCGGAGGCGCCGCGGCGCGAGCAGCAGCAGCAGCAGCAGCAGCAGAAGCAGCGGCGACCGTCGCCGCCGTCGCCGCCGGCGCGTCGCAGGCAGCAGCAGCAGCAGCCGCCGCCGCCGCCGTCCCGTCCGCAGGAGGCCCCGCAGCCGGAGCGGCCGAGTAGCCCGGTGCACGTGGTGCAGCGCACCTGGGAGAGCCGCAGCCGGGAGGAGCGCAGAGCCGAGTCGCCACCCGCGCCGCCCGGCGACCAACGGCAGAGACCCTCGAAATGTTAGTTGAGATAAATCGCCGACGATTGCCCCTCTGTACCGATCGCTTTAACTTTTCCCGCAGCTCCCAGCCCGGCCAAGTACAAGATTGGCGAGTCCTTCCGGAAGCTGGTGGGCAAGCTGCGCTCGGCGAGCTCGGAGCGCCGCGGCAAGCGGCCGGCGGCCGGCTCGAGCTCCCAGCTCACCCAGACCGACGAGGGCTCGACCTACCTGCAGTACAACTCGGTCGACCGGAACGTCCCACTCGGCCCCGACTACGAGCCGGAGGAGCGCCCGCCCGAGAGGCCGCCGCGCTCGCCGAGGAACCCGGCCGGGAATCCGCCGAGTCTCGCCGTCAAGGGCAGGTACCGGAGCTCGAGGTCCGGCAGCCCCAGGCACGCCCCCGACGAGCACAGAGAGCCGAGGGCCACCCACCAGCCCATTCACAGGTACTACCTGGGGGAGGACCCCTACGGAGGGAGCATCTACGGGAGGGAAAAGGGCTACAGGGAGACCAAGCTCGCTCACTCCAATAGGCACAGAATAAGGCCTACCGAAGACGGGTACAGGTAAAAATGACGCAGCTCCCTTTCTTCTTTATACCTATGTGATATTTCCAACTCTTTATTATATCAGCTCTTGTTCGTTAATGATTTTTTCAGCGCTGAATCAAGCTCGCTCGGCCGATTCAGCAAATCGACTAGTCGACTCGGGCAAGAGTTGGAACAAAACGAATACGAGCGCACGAATGCCCAGACTTTACCACGAAAAATTCAACATACCTCGACACCTACTCGAAATCATCAGCAACAGACGACAACTACGACGACTACGACAACGAGTCGGCGGATGACAAATGGCCATGGAAACTCTGCCAGATTCAACAATAGCGGCAGCAGCAGCAGCAGTACCAACAACATTGCCAACAACAACAACAACAACAACAACAACAACACCGACAACAACAAAAATTACGGTTACGACTCACCAAACAGACAGTACGGCAGCTTGATAAACATTTCGTTCAAAAATACGGTCAACACTCCAGCAAAAGCGACGCACTTTGTTCAAACGACAATCAACACTCAGCCACCACCGCCTCCGCCGCTGAAACCCGAAAGGACTTACAAGTCTACGTTGAGTCGAAGTAAAAGCTTCAATGTGGAAATAGCTGATGATGGAATTATTACCACGCCCAGGAATACGACTTACAGCAACAACATCAGATCGAGCTCGCAGTTAAATAAACTCAACGAGACTCCGCCATTGAAGAGCCCCGGAATTTTAGCCAGCATTAGTCGCAGCAATAGGGACTTGCTTAGGAATGGAAAACTAGATTACTAATACACGAATTTTTCTTTTATAGACCCTTCAATTTTCGTTGCAAAGCTTTCAACGTCATTTCTGTACTTAACAACTAAATTAGTCATTTCAGTTTTAATCAATTTTCAAATAGCGGCTATTCAAATCCTTTTATTATTTATCCCATTTACGTAGAACAACACTCGTATTTATATTTATATACTTTAGATGTACATTTTCGATTTGATACTGTTACGTTACTTAATTAACTGTTTATCAAAATGAAATCGTCAAGCAAGAGAGCAATTTTTATTTAGTGCAACGGTAGGGTAGTTGATGAATGATTCAATGAATACTTAAAAGTTTTATACAGTTTTATGACTTTAATTGTTTTTTTTTCTTTGTATACACCAGAGATTAGAAAAGATTTGATTGAATTGGACAACATCAAATTTTATGAACACTTGAGAGTTGTTATTATATACACATATATAATACATATGTATTACATAAGTTTTCTTTTTTCATTCTTGAATTGAAAAAATTATGCCTTGTGCAAAACGCTTTTTGATTCATCTCAAAGAATTTTCCTTCTTAAAAGAATACATGTTTTATATAAGTTTTAAGTTTGTAATAAATTGTACACTTTTGTAAGAGATAATTATAATATGACTTAATTCATATATAGTGGCTGCCATTGCATCAAGTGTCAACTTGATAAAAATCACGAAAACTACACTGTGTATCTAATAGTTATTAAGGATCTACGAACAAAAAAATCGAATATTTTTAGCCTGCCATTAATCGTCACTACTAGCTATCGATCTAGAATTAACATTTCAAACATTAACAATGAATAAATGAATAAATAATAAGAGAATCACATCGTAACAAAAAAATTATCATAGAGCGGTGCAATCATTTGTTTATTTTTCAACCAGCTCCCATTTGAAACACCTTCCTCCAAAATCTATTGCGCGGACAAAGAACTGCATATACATATATAATCTCTCGAAAAATATTATTATTATGTCTAAAAGACGCGGATAGAATTAAAGCTGACGCGCGAAAACACTCAAGCGGTAAAAAAAGGAATGTGTGTATATTTATAAAATATAAAAAGAAAATATAAAAAGCTGCTTGTAAGACATAAGACTCGCAAAAAGGCCAGATATGCCTTATAGGCAATGTTTCGTATTTCAGTAGAGTATTTTCCAGAGTAATTGCTGTTCTCAGTTCACTTGGTTTTCCTCTTCTTGGAGGGTACTCGATTGATCTCTCGAATTTTCCTCAAAGAGAGAATCATGATTAGAGCATTTAGGATGTATGTGCTCACGCAGACGATGCAAAAATCCTGTAGTAAGTAGAGGATGCGCGAAAGATAAATGGAGAATAAGTTTGAGGTAATTGACGCGATTAGCATTAAAAGTGTGTTCCAATAGTGATTAAAAAGACCTGCAACAAATTTAAGCAAAGCAATTAATATTTCTCTAAATCAACGTAACACGCATAATCACTTGATAAATTACTTACTCAGTGAAGCCACAACCGTGTAAAAAACAATACCAAATACGCTGTTTGGCAGATAAAATTGAGAATCCTTTGGAATTAGGCCAAAACCTTTGCCATATCTGTAAACACAAAGTTTAAGTTCTTTAATCATAATATAATTACTCACAAACAAGATGTCTTAAAATCTCGTTAAAATCAGTGCAGGTGTAAGCAAGATTATATTTTGAGCAATACAAATACAAATAATATCGATAACAATAATGCCCAAAAATAATTAATAATATATAGTACCTACTTTGAACGCGAAAACTTTTTCAAAATAATTACTTTAAATAATTTTATTATTGAAAAAAATCTTTACATTCTCGAGAATTCATTTTCTATTTATAAGATTGATTGCCAACCGAAAAAAACAAGTCGTCAATCTATCGGCGATAACAATCCAGCGGCGATAAAATCTGTTCCAAAAATAAACGTCGGAGCTCTTTTTCCCCCAAGTGCGTCGGATCAAATCATCTCTGAAAGAGTGTGAAAAAGCCGGCTGTTGGAGAATCATTTGTCGCCGGGGGAACGAAGTAGACTACACGTTTACTTAATTCTCGATGCATGCTTATCGGAATGTGCACTTGGAAAACGTGCTTGCAGGTAAATATCCGCGGTTGACAATACGTTCGAATACGTTCGAATTTCGAAGCGCAAAACAGCGCGCGCAAACAAAAGCGTTCTAAAAACTGTCGTAATGATATTGTTAGGTATACTTGAGACACACCTACGGCAGGCTAGCGAGCAGCCGAGCAGCTAATTTTTAATAAACTGTTGCTTTAGTTTCGAATTATCGATCGAGGCGTACTATGTCGTCTTACGTTTACGTGTCAGTTATACGATTGACCTAATCCTTGATTTTGCCAACGATTAAATAAAAAAGACAAATTTTCGGCAACACGGACAAAGTTAGGAACAAGTACACTTACGCGATGTAGAGGGCATTTGAAAAAGTAAGAGAAAGAAAATGATTAATATCAGTATCTTACTCGGACATGAAGGCCTTGGTACAACTGATGTGCGCACTGATGTCGCAAAAGGGCTGGTAATCCTTGTCCTTTTCCTTGTTAGTTTCGACCACGTAAGCATAATAGGAGACGCCGACGCCGATAAGGCAAAGCCAGAGGAGCGCGGCGTCGAGCCGCTGCATCGAGTACGTCGCCATGTTTACAACTGACTGCCACTGGCGCACTTATCGGAGGCTTGGCCCAATTGACTATGCTGCGAGCTGTGCTTTAAGCCAGTGCTGCTCCGCTACTTTTCCAAAAGTACCGAGGCCCCACGCAGGCGCGATCGATACCCGACCTGATGCTGTTACTGCTCCCCGCGCTATTCGCTGGTCTGTGCGGATGCTTCTAATTTTAAAGCACGTCCGATCGCATTAACTTACTTTTCGTTTAATTTCTCGAAACTATGGATTTAATCGAGCCCACGCAGCTATTCAATAATTTCCTAAAACGATGTGCTTTAATTCCTTGTCCATACCGGAAATTAGATTGAATAAATATTTTTTAAATTTCTTTACTTTAAATGTGGGATTATTAAATAAATGTAATGTGCATCCTTTTATTTTACACATTTACTTTATTATTTTTCGAGACATTAATTTTTAGACATTCTCGAAATATTACATCAATTATTAATCCAAAATTTTTTAAAATTTTAGGTAGCTATTATATACACGCTAAAAGATATGATTCCAAAAAAGTACATCAGTAATCGCTATAATACATCACTTTATTATTCATAAATGATAGTCGTTAATATTAATGTTTATAATTATTATAAAAAATACTTTTACCTAAAATACAAAAATGAAAAACGCGATTGAAATTTGCGTTCAACTTATAGGGTTTCAAAGACTTTAAAAGGTCAAATTTTTATCACCAACATCTTTGCAGTACTTTATTATTTTTTAAATTTATTTCATGAGCATTAGAAAACGTTGACTCAACCTTGGTTAGCTCGGTCGATCTAGTAATTAATGAAACATAATTTTACTTTCGACAGCCAGCGAGCTAAAAAGTCTAACAAATGAGAACTTTATTTATTCAAGTGTTTCTTGATTTAATGGTTCAAGTTACCCTCAGTAAGTAAATAAGGAATCACTTTGACTTACACTATATCAATACTCAGTGCCAATAGTATAAGAAAAATAAATACGAGCAGAAAATAAAAAAGAGTTTTAAATATCTCGCCATCGCTGAAACAGAATAGTTTACGTCATAATAAAATCGTTGATTAAATGTGGACATTATCTCGCTCCACTATTGAATGTTAAAAAAAGAAAAGCGAGATTCTTAAGTTTCCATAAGAGCGAGGCGCGACGTTCATCTTTTACCAATGTTTACAAAATCTAATGGATAATTCATTCTTGTGGTGCCATTGCTCTTGCTTGGGCTCGTACTCGTTTTTCGTACTCTAAACGATTTTGGCTAAAAAAATTAAGAAAATGGTTGATTATAATGAGAAAACATTACTTGCCACATTTAACTTTTTATTTTGAATTATGTTTACCAATAAATTGTGTATGCTTCCGCTTGTGCTGGATCTTTAACATTTGGTTCATTCAGCAAATCTTGAATGCCAAGAAGAATCTGTTTGATCGTAATTGCTGGCCTCCAGTCTTTCTCTTCATCTAACAGAGATAAGCATACTGTGCCAGATGGATAGACATTAGGATGGAAGAGTGGTGGTTCAAATTTACATTTTGGTGGACTCGAAGGATAATCATCCTTAAAAATCATTCGAAGTTTGTACAATCCACCTTCCCAAGGGGTCTAAAAATGTTCAAAGTAATTCCTAATATTGCATCAATTCTACCAACTTATTTAATAGTTTGAACGACACCTACGCCTTTCTTTCCTGGTATTGCACATTCCCAACTCATCAAATTCAATGTTCCATCAGGATTTTTTGTTGGGCGGGCAACAAATCCCTGAAATAAAGAAAACAGTTTTCATTAAATCAAATTACAGAATAAAATTTAAGGTTGACCTTGATTCTCAAGGTTGTTAATGCACACAAGACAATGTGGGATAGCATAAGTAGGTCTTACTAATCATAAAAATATCTAGTATCTAGATGAGATAAATTTTCCATTTTCAGATGAAACAAAAGGCAGCGAATAAAGAACAAGATGAAAGAAAAAGTTTAGATAAGTTATCTAAGATAATATTATCTAGACAAGGTAAAGCTTACAAATGGAAAGATCTAGAATGCACTTTAAGCAATTTGTAAATGGTAAAACTTTTTTGATAAAAACAAAACAAATTAAATTTGCTCTCTGTCACCATTGACATGAGTTTGAAAAGATTTGGTGAAAAAAGCGCTTTAAAAGTGAGGTTATGTATCCAAATCACATTGTATTCGCGCGAGCACTATTTGTTTACTTGATGTTAATTGCAGTAGGAAATTACTGAATGGGAATACGAGCGACCGGATGTTTTAAAGAAGGGTCGGCATTTTCCAAAGCCGCACGCGAGTACAAAGCTCAGAAATTCGCGCGGGACATGAACCTTCTGTCTTTCTCTCCTTGTCTAAAAAGTTAACCTCGAAAGAGGCGGCACGCGAAGCAATGTAAGGCTCAAGTTGGATCACAGAGAAACTTGAAGCAAGTGTCACTTACGAAGGGATGATCCTTCCTCCATGCCTTCCGCTCTTCCGCAAGCCTAGCGATAGCAATTCCAGACATTGTCTCTGCAAATTAATGAAAACACAAATAGCATTATTAGACGTTCCCGCGGCGTCGCTGCGCGCTCGCGTGTCTACAAAGTTCAATTACCAGGTGAAGATGAGCCTGGAAAAGTCTGACTAAGTCTCGCAAATTCTTTTCCGGATACTGCTTCCTAATCCTTCCTCGACAGTTTGAGGGAAAATAGCAGAGACAAGTATATGCGTTCACGAAGCACTTGGAGCACCGCAGCCGAGGACAAAACTATAGCGCGCGCGCCCACGAGAATGCTACACACTGTAGTGCTACAGTGCAGCAGCTTGCCGCCTGCCCTGCTCTGAACTGGATCTGGCTGTCTGTCTGTGCCTCGCGGTTCTGCGAGTGTTGCTGATGAGTCCAAGAGCGGTAACTTGGAGGAGAGCGTAACGAATTGACGCCTTTATATACGAACGAGATATATACTGAACCTTTGCGCGGGTTCCTCAACTTGATGAAAACTACCGCGCGCGCCGTACCCGTACCGAGCGTCCCTCTAAAGTGGAGGCGACTTCCGGTTTTAATCTTTTATGTGAGATGTCGGTACTCGAAGACTACTGCATTATCGATATGCAGATGACAATTTTATGATGAAATGTTTAATTTTTTAAATATTATTATTAAATATTGTTGACAATATTTTGGCCATATTTTTAGATAAATAATGCCCAACTATTCTCATAAATAGTATGCGTTAATCTTTTACTGTTTAAAAAAAAATTGATTGAATAGAATTTTATACAAGTTTAGATAAAATTATTTTTTTTTTAATATTAATATAAAGCGGATACATTTATCTGCTTTTTAGATATCGATTTAAATTAAAGAGATGCAGATATTGAAATTTAACAATTTTGGATTTACGCGGGGTCTTAATCTGCAAGCAGCACTATAGAGCGACGCAAAAAACGACCGTTGAAGAGAGAATGTATCAATGCATATGTATATAGTATACATACAAGCAAGCAGGAACAGCGTACAAGACAAGCACAAAGCAAGAGCCGCGGAAGAAGGATAGAGTATACGAGCTTGGCAAAGGATACTGCAGGCATCTCGCTTGCTCACTCTCGCTTTTCTCCCGCGGGCAATTGTCGCGGTGCCTTCAGTGAGTCCGAGTCCGTTCGCGACGCGCGCCGATGCGAGAGCGAGTCGTCTTGGTTCGTCTCTGCAAATTAAAAGAGGGAGAGACACATGCGCGCCTGTGCAGACTGCAGCCTGGTTTTTTCAGCTGTTCTCCCGACCGACAGTGCTTTTTTCTCTCCTTCCCCTGGCTTGTCTGCGACACATGAAACTCTGCGCCCGCCCCCATCGAGGGCCTCGATCCAAGGCTCGGTTCGCTACAGCTTTCGCCCAAAAAGCCATGCGATGACTCGCTTCTCGAAGAGGAGCTGCCCACAGGAGCGCTAGTAATTCTCCTGGTGAAAGTCCAAGACAAGACGACGGCGACGCTGAATTCATTGTTGCATAAAAAACACGAGTCAGCGGTTTACATACGCTCTCTAACCGTTTTTTTCGCGAGATAAGTGAACACTTTGGTCAGAGTGTGTTAGTGCCGAGCCCGTGAAGCCAGCGTTTGCTAGAGCGGTAAATCCTGCATGGGCTGCCCCTCGGAGGCTGCGACTCTGACATGTTTCAGTGATCATCTTTCGACTACTGAACCAGCAGGTAATTTGACAATTTTTCTGGTGTAAGCTGAGTACTGATTTTCAGTAGAAACTTTAGCAGTCACATTTTCTGAGTAAGCAAAACTTTATTTCTCAGGCTTTCCATTTTCCAACTACCAGTCTAGGATTTACATTTTTTAAGAAATTTTGTGTCTGTGGTTGATTTTTTAACTGTATCTAGATTTGTCATTATCATTGATGTAAGCAACTCGATACAATTGTTGGAACCTTTAAGCAATTAATAAATAGCTCAATCGAAAATAATAGATTAAATCTAAACTATTTTTAACCTTTACTACTCGTATTCATTGGAACCTTGTGCTGTCAGGGTAACAGAGTAAAACTGCAAATTGAATGTGATTAAATGCCATTATTCTACAATGCAAAAGTACATGATAATATTTTAAAATAATAATATTTTTATAAAAATCATTAATTATATGTTCATCTGTAGATGGGAAATTAATTTATAAAAATTTACAATGTATTTTATTTGCAAAAATGTATTTTGGAATGGCTAGAAATTTTATTATTCTATAAAATGTATTAGAGTTTATAATTTTGAGTGAGTATTTTGAAAATTTTTGTTAAAGATGTTGAATAATAGTTTTAATCTTGGGGTTATGAGAGTACACAGAAAAATTATGATACTTATCCAGAATGGGTAAATCTTGTCAAAAAGTCTGATCTGATGATAGTGTTTTATTTGTACCCTAATGAAAATTACAACAAGTCTGATGAGATTTTTTATAACAAAACACAAAAGTGCAGGTTTAATTTGGATTCCAGAAAAAATCTATAGAAAACAGAAGATTGCAAAATAATTGGTAGCAGTTTATACATTGAATGTCATACAAAGCTGTGCACATTCCAGCCAATGTTTTTTTTCTATATATTTTTTTCTTCGTGACCTTGGATTAATACAGTTTTTTGTCCTCGGCTTTTCCTCACTCTTGCGCTGTCGTTTTGTTAATGAGTGCTTCATCGTTGTGATGATTATTATCGGCTTCGATCCTTGGCACGTATGCGCGATTTGCGGAGGCACAAAAACGATCAGGATAAAGAAAGGTAGAGCAACTCGCGCAAAAATGCGACGCCAGAAAAAATGTCTAAATTCTTTTAGGTATCTAAGTTTATAAATAAGATTTTCCGAAATTTTTATAAAAAGATGTTTAGAATTGCAACTGAGTTTTCCACTTGCCATTTCTGTTCCATTAGGAAAGTGAAGGTTACTACCTAGACAGATTTTATAATTTATTTTTCAGTTGAAAAATATAACGTAAATTAGTCACCTAAAACTTGTGAACACAAGTAAAGCCTCTTCCTTGAGTGCTTTTACTCTCGAATTTTCCTATTACTCCCCCACTAGTTGGTACGCACACCTCGATATATCAACAATTGCAAAATTGCCCGTCCGCGCTGTGAAAATGACAGACGCGCGCGCGCTCTTTTTCTCTCTTTTTAGTCGGAGCGATCTCGTCATATTATCTAATTTCCCGGTGGTCCGATCTAGATAAACACCTTGGAAAATGAAACTAATTGAGGAATTAACGATGGTTGTGCTACTGGGACGTTTAATATCATCCGTCACGTGTTTTACGTTGTAAAAAATCGAGTTTGCAAATTTGTAACTGGCAAATCAAGTTGTAACGAGTAATGGCAAAACAATATAACGTTTGACTTGCTCAAGTTTGACGAGACAATGCTGTGACGTAATGTGTATTATATTTAATACTCGATTCTATCAATCTATATGAACTAGAAATATGAGTGTAACCTGTTGTTGTAATATTCATTGAATAATGCTTATCTTGCAATGCAATATAGACAGAAATTTAAAAAGAATATTTAAAAGGAGTATTGGTTTAGTCAATGTAGACCAATGTTGACTGTAATTATTTTATAGTGCTGCTGCTTGTTTGTACTCTATCATAATGTGTAATAAATTTCGTTTTTATTTTAATTTCTTGATTTATTTCTTTGCAGATAAAGGTTATCGCAAAGTTTTTCGTAATGGCAGATGAGGAGGGCACCGAGTGGCTACAGGATTTGTTGCAGGATGTTCAACTTTCACAGTTCTTCACTAGAATCAGAGATGATCTTCAATTCACTAGATTGCACCACTTTGATTATGTACAAACGGAAGACTTGGAAAAGATTGGTTTGGGAAAACCTGGTATTCGTCGGTTAATGGATGCTGTCAAGAAAAAACGTAATGCACAATGGAAAAAGAGTTTAATTACAAAGATTAAACCAGGCAGCGACAAGAAGAGCAATAAACGTTCCTCTCAGCCTGTTGAGAATGCTTCTGCCCTGACATGTTTAATTCAAGACAAGGATGTTACTTTATCAGTAAAGCTTGGAGATGGAAGTTTTGGGGTGGTCAAAAGAGGGGAATGGACTTGTCCGACTGGAAGAACACTGCCAGTTGCTGTGAAAGTTTTAAAAGCCGATGCCTTGACTCAACCAAATGTTATTCAGGATTTTGTTTCCGAAGTACAATCTATGCATACTTTGGATCATCAAAATCTTATTAGGTAAATATGACTTTGATAATCAAAAAGAAAAAAGAGAAATGTGCATCTAGTTTTAAGACAGAATCAATAAAAAATTTTTCACTTTCAGATTATACGGCGTAGTACTGTCTCAGCCAATGATGATGGTGACAGAACTAGCACCACTGGGCGCACTTTTAGATTATTTACGTAAGCAGTGTGGTCACATTTCTGTTTTAACTCTGTGCAATTATGCTCTCCAAGTAGCCACGGGGATGGCGTATCTTGAAGCCAAGCGTTTTTTGCACCGCGACTTGGCTTGTCGCAACGTTTTGCTCAGTTCTGTTGACAAGATTAAAATCGGGGACTTTGGTCTCATGCGAGCGCTACCTCAACAAGAAGACTGCTACGTCATGACTGAGCATAAGAAAGTCCCATTTCCGTGGTGCGCTCCTGAATCACTAAAGGCGCGTCAATTCAGTCATGCTTCAGACGTTTGGATGTTTGGGGTTACGCTTTGGGAGATGTTGACCTTCGGAGAGGAACCCTGGTTGGGACTCAATGGCTCAGAGATTCTCAGGAAAATCGATAGAGAGGGAGAGAGACTACATGAACCCGAAGCTAGTCCACCAGCTATGTTTCAATTGATGCTGCATTGTTGGGCGAGAGAACCGAGTGAACGACCGACTTTTGCATCTCTCAGGGAATCCCTTACGGGTAGCCTTTTACTTAAAATTATTAACGAAATGGCAAACCTTAATCATTAAATTTTTTAATAACTTGTCTTGCTTGAAAACAGGAATGGTACCTTCCGTGATGAAAGCGTTAAATCGCTTCGACGAACCTGACAAGATGATGATTGAACACGGTGATCAGATCGTAATAATCGACGGCAGGCCCGAAAATTACTGGTGGAAAGGCCAGAATCAACGGACATTTCAAGTCGGTATATTTCCTCGCTGCTTGGTTGATCCGATGAGGAAGAAGCAACCCGAGGACATAAGCAAACCTTTGGAAAATTCATTTATTCACACCGGACACGGGGCGCCGTTTGGCAAAAGCTGGGGAAGTCCTATTTACATTGATGATGTGTATCTAAGAAACCCCATGGAGCCGCCGGATGTCGTTGGAGTCGCCGAGTGCACAATAAAAAAGTTTCCCGGAGCAAGCGCTCAACGAACGCGCAAACAGTTTAATTATACTAAGCTACAGAATGACTTACGGGGCAGTCCCATCAAAGTACCTAATACTTGTCTACCACGTACGTTGACGCTTTAAATTTGGAAAGTTTTTAAATTTGCTTTAATAGTTTGCTTTTTTACAATTAGCGTAGAAGTAAATTTAAGTATTTTGATAAAAAATAATGAAACTGTTGAATCATTGAAATGAATCATTTAGTTGCAGGAAGTAGCAATCAGGAGGGTACTTTGATTGACTTGTCACCAGAGGAGCTTGCCAATGCAGCTGCTTTGGCAGCCTCTCAATCAGATAACAGCATCATTTGCCGGCGAGTTGTCAATATTCTGGATGAACCTATTGATATCGAGCGAAGTGGTTCGATTTCGCAAGAATACTGGCAAGAAGAGGATCCACGAACATATGCCAACTGTCCGGACAATAATGTTTGTGCAGGACCGTCTGGGCCTGATCCTTTTGACACGTCCAGAGTGTTTACTAATCCGCCGACTTCGCGGTACTACAGCCAGGTCACTCCTGATGTTTCTCCGACTTTTTACTGCTCAACGACTAGTGGTGAACAATCAACTCTGGTAAATTCTTTTCTGATAAAGAGATTTCTTATTATTAACTAGTCAAGAAAAATTAAACAAAATTTTTCGTGTATTTTTTGTAGGGGACGCAACAACAGTATATTAATGTGCAAGAAGAAACGGGTACTGCGTCTCTTAATCTGAGTAAAGAATTGAGGAGCGAAAACACTAACTTGAATGTCAATATAAATAACGAGCGTAATGGATACTCGAGCAGCGATCATTATAGTGAAATCGATAAAGCGGGAAATTCAAGTCCAAGCCCTAATCCTCAAAGTTGGCCAGAAGATTTGCATCATAACGATACGCAGACAACATACGCCAATGTTGTAAGTCGCGGTCTTCCAAATATTCCAGCGCCTCCACCGCCGCCTGTCGGACCCAATGAAAGTCCAATAAAGTCGAAAAATAATGTTGATTTAGCACAGAGTATGAACGAGTTGTCAGTAGAGACGAAAAGCTCAAGTTCCCCGAAAAAGCTTGATCCTACATTTCTTGCAGAGCTCGAGAAACATTTAGGCGAAAAAGAAGCAACGAAAAATACAAATGCAATTATTTCGCCACAAGCAGTGCAACAATTGCAGCAGGTGCAGCCCTCAACGTCGGTGACATCGTCAGCAGCAGTAGCAGCAGCAGCAGCATCAGCATCAGCAGTAGCCGCTGGCATATCTGGCAATAAATCTCTTGATAATACTGTGATTCCTATGTTGAGACCACCACCGCAAACAGTAAAGCCAAAATCGCCAAATTGCGATCAGCAGCAGCAGCAGCAGCAGCAGCAGCAAGGCAGTGTTTCGAATTTTAATTTCCCAAGCAAAGTGCCAAATTCACGACAGCAACAACAGCAACAACAGAAAACTATTAATATTCAACGACCTCGGAGTCAAATTAGTTTTTCTAACCAAATATCTGCCGACAGCACAAGTACTGAGGCTATAGTCGCACAAATATGGCACCAAAATCAATCACAACC
Source organism: Ormyrus pomaceus (assembly GCA_900474385.1). NCBI lineage: Eukaryota > Metazoa > Arthropoda > Insecta > Hymenoptera > Ormyridae > Ormyrus > Ormyrus pomaceus. The sequence goes on along the minus strand of UCOM01002101.1, from coordinate 8,752 downwards.
ACCACCGCAGCAACATAACAATCAGAATTTAACTTACACGGGCAATTGTTCGAATTTATTGCAAAGTGTGCCAAATCACATGACTAGTAATTTAGAAAATGCGCCTCAAAACGTGGCTGGAGCTATTGGATATCATCAACAATTTCCAAGTTTACCTGCGCCAAGTCAATCGAATTTACATAATACTCAAACGATCGCACCAGCGTCGATTGTGCAGAGGCCAGCCTCTATTGCGGGAACCGTGCTAAATGAACAAGTTTACGCGGAACTTAGGCAGACGGTTCCTAATTTGGATCAGCTGTCTCAGAGCGAATTTAATACTCTTTACAACAAAACTGTCCGCCAAAACATACTCAGAAGTTATCACGCCAACAGCAATGCTTTAGCTAGTGCAACAAATCATATGGTGAGCCAAATTTGTTTATTTTCTTTTTAAAAGAGAGTTTATATATATATATATATTTTTTTTTTTTCAAACGAAAACAGTATAAAAACTGTTGAAAATTAAATTAAAAATAGACATTTATAGTATATCGAAGAATTTTCTAATTTTCTTTAGTCTGGCAACTGCACTCCAGCTAGTCCATCGCAAAAAGTCAATAGTAGCCGCCAAACTCTGCCTCGTGAGTTTAGCCCCAGCCCGAAGCAGCCACCGATGTACAATCCTCCTCCGCAACCACCATTCTCTCCTTTAAAACCAATTGAGAATGGCTTCATGCAGAACCAAGTGCAGCACAGCAAGCTCAATGTTAATGGCGCAAGCCCGAATCTCATGCAGTTTACTCCTCAAAGAGTCGGTCAAGCAACTAGTCAGCATCAATCGAACACTGTTCGCAGTTTATTGCCGCAGCTAAATGAGACGACGGTAAACACAAGACTGACATCTGCACCCTCGGCCTACCCAGGAGGGGTGAGTCCTCCGTTGACCGGCGCATCGCAGCAATTGGTCATGTCATTGAACGACGAGTTTCGTGCCAGTAAAGTGATGAAAGTTCAGCAGGAGGCTTCTGACGCCTCGCAGCAGGAAGCCCTAACTGCTCTGCAGGCTACCGGTTGGGACGCTGCGCAGGCTGCTAAACAAATTGCCAAGGATCGATTGGCCAAAGTAGAATCGCTTCTTAGGTAAAGAGATTTTCTTTTGATTTATTTTAGTTTATTGATTCGCTTGTTTCATTTAACGCTATTTTACAGACTTGGACTTGCCAATAGACAGCAATGCGAAAGTGCATTGAAGCAGACTGAATACGACGTAGATTTAGCAGCTTCCCTCTTATTGGATCGTGCGAGGTGAACTCGCGGGTCACTCTAGAGCTTCTGTATACAAAGTTTATCCATAGCCAATAATGATAATTAAAAAGTGGCCTGTACAACGCGAGAATTCACCAAATATCACGAGGTTGGGTCTTGAGCGAAACCTCAGCTAGATTACGTACGAAAGCTTGGGAAGATGAGCAAACGATTGTATATCATTGTTCCTCCTTTGCGTTATAGAAATATAAACAAGTTTCAAAATTCTAATGTGAAAGATACATGTCTGAGCATGATCAAAATGCGTTGCAAGGATTTGACGGATCCTTTATAGATAACGTTATGCTTATAGATTCAAAATTGAATTCGAGCACTCTGGAGTTGCAAACGACCATTGTTCTGCGTACTTAATATCTGTAAAAACTAATGTAAAACCTATCCGGTGATTCTAGATTGTAAGTTGCAAGTATCGTGAAAAACAATGTATTTGATTATCAAGTCTCGACATTAAATCATTGATTGCTCGAGAGTGCTTGCTTTCCACGCGTACAAAGGCTCGAAGAAACACTTTGGAATACGATACTGTGATATGCGCTACTAAAGGCTCTATGAGTGATTCTCTTTCGTAAGGTCGATAGTTATATTTCCCTAATTTTGGACTTGTAAATACATTAGTTTAAATATTTAAGATGTAATTTAAGTTTAAGTCTGCCCGAATCGAGTACAGATTGAAAGTTTGTGTAAGGATTGGTCAAAGTATGGTAAAAGAAATTTAAAAATTTTTAAATTTTGTTTAACTGTAATTGTGATGTGTGTATTATTCCAGCGCTTTTATTCCATCAATTGATGGTGGATAAGAAAATGTTTGATATTTATTATCTCAATTAGTTGACTGTTTGATGCCACGAATTAATTTTCTAACGTTGTACCTATATTGGAACGATAAACATGCGGACGCTTTTGCTAATATATTTGTTGCTTTGAAACATTGTGTGTCAGTTGACACGATTCTTGTAAAAAATGTCTGCTTTATTTGCAAAGAATCATTGCAATACTCATCAAGATAAAATCCAAAGATTTTAAAAACTTGTTTTAATTTGGAGAACAATATTACCCGGTAATAATAGTTTTAATAGTGTTATTGATGTTTTTTATAGTTGAAGTATTTTTTAAATTTTTTCTTGATTTTTTATGATTTCTTTTTTTTTTAATTGATTATATACTCTTGTAAACGTTTATTTCAATATCTTTTCATTACTTTTAGATCAACAGTAACAAACTTGTTTAGATAAACGTAAATGATTGCAAATACGTTATTGTATTTTGTTTTAAAGAAAAAGACTTGTTGTTCAAAATAATAACCTAATGATTAGTATTAATGTAACAAAAATAACAGTATTGAAGTGCACAGTGTTGATAAATAAAAGATTTTTAATTTCGTTCTAAGCTCTCTTGGTTTTAAATGTAATTTCCAGTTGATGCATAGTTTGCATAAAAATTTATTTGTTGTCGCAAAATTGAATGTTTAAAAGCAAGAAATATCTGAAAAAAGTGTTTAATTTTGGGTGCCTACAAGTAAAATAAACTATTGCAATTGATTTTCGCGTTTTTTCCCTTGGCAACATCTTGATCCATCCGACGAAACTGTGCGTGCGTATGTGTAGGTGCATCAGCAGCAAAGTCGATAGTCGATTGTTCGCGCGGCATTTGTATAATGTAACGACGAAGCCTGAAAAGAAATTGAAAGAGGCGTCAGGCGTGTCAAGTAAGATTGAACAATACCCGGTCCTTTTGCGTATCGAGGAGCGAGCGCACCGATATGTCCTTCCGCTATTAAGGGACCTTCCAACTCGTTTCCACTATTTTTTTTTTTTTTTTCATCTTTTTTTATCATTTGCATGGGAGCGTATGGGAAGTGCAGCACTGTGCAAATACAAACGAGAAACAAGTGATGGCATTGTCAGTGGGAGAGATGTTTCGTTAATTAATACACGAAGGATGAATAATTGAATACTTGTTTTTCTTTATTCTGAAATCCCTTGTCCTTGATCCTTAAATATTATTTTAACAAAGTCAAATAAAACTAGAGTAACACTTTGGCCTAGATTATAAAAGTTTATTAAAAAATGCCTTTATCAATAAATGGAGTTGGAATCGATTGGCGTTCAATTAAGCTTTGTAGTATTTATTTATTCGGCGAAAGGTGGGCGACGAGCGTGGAGCGCAGGTAGGAGGGAGGATCGTAGCAGGTGCTGAGCCGCATTCGCGAGTAACGCGGCCGAGAGGTGAGATGCTCGCCGAGCACTGAACGCGAAAGATGCCTTCGAAACTGAGGCAGCCAATCTACTGGAACTCTGTGGACTCTTCGGGCAGCGCCGAGAGCTCTGACCTGGCTGCCAGTCGCAACTACGTCGATCCGTGGGACCTGGAGAACTATGCGTACCTGCGCAGGCATAGCATCGCAGCCGCGACTACGCCTCAGCCCATTTACGGCAGCCGCCTTTCTCAGCACTCGGTTCTTGAGTCCGATTACTGGTGAGCATAACATGCATCAACTTATAAAGCAGGTGAAAAGCCTCGCTCGTTGCTCTAGCTGAAAGCACTCGACAGGTATCCGATAAGGGAGCCTGGCTACGATGCTCCGGCCTCCGTCGAGGAGCTCTACTTTCGGCCGCCCCGTCCGCTCAGCACCGGCTGCTACTATCACCAGCCGATCTACGAGGAAGAGATTGAGCATTACGCCGCTCCGATTCCCCTCTATCAAGCTCGACTCTTTGGTAATCATTTCAAATTTTTAACCGTTACAAGGGTGTTGAGAGATTTCTCTTTCAAAAACACATGAAACAGAAAAAAATAAACAGTTGTCAGTGTTTCGCTTCTATTGTGTTCGAGTTTTCATATATAGGAGAAAAACGGAGGCAAGCTGACGGGGAAAGTGGCACGCGCGTACTTGCAGTTTCTTATATTATAATACACGTGTCGTTTACACAAGTTGACAAAGACTAACTAATAATAATAACTTTATTAGAAAAACAGATGAATCTCGTTGCGCTAATAGTAATTTTAATGAATTGTAAATGAAATATTTCCAAATTCAACATTATTATATATCTGCAATTTAAGCGGCATCAGTTGAAACTCGTCAAGAATTTCACCGCAGGGACACAACACACGTGTACCTCGAGTTTTCATCACGAGTGTCTAGGTCACGACTTGCGTAGCGGCTGATTTCACTTTTTCAGCCATGCATCGCAATCAAAATAATGAAAATAAATCGGGAAGACTCGTTAGAAATTCATGCACTTGGATTTATTATTACATTGCTTTATTTTGGGAAGTAATGAAATAATTATTGCTCCTTTCGATCTATTAAAGATTTATCGTCATCTTAAAAAAAAAAAAAAAAGTGAGAGATCAACGAGCTCTCGTAAAATATAAAATAAAAATTTTAAATTAAGAGAATAATTCATGTTTGGGAGCCGTTGTTTTTGTAACATTAGCATAAATTATCTCGATATTCAATGTTTCTCCTGCTCGTAATTTCAACTCAATATAGTCTTGATGAAGTAGTGTTTATATTTACTTCCGCACGAGGTGAAATTCAAGTCATGAAAAATGTAGTATCCAACCGGAAAGCCGGTTGTCTGCTTAAAACGAAATCTCGAAATGTAGTGTTCAATTAGTTTGACTGCAGAAAAAATTTGACAGCTGAGAAAAAGTTTGTCGCATACAGCTCTGCACCGCGATTTCTCGTTTGCATAGCTTTTTGTACGCATGACTCAAGGAAAGTTAGAAAGGAAAGCCGCGATGTCGAATTAACGTTAGGCGATGTAAATGTAGGCATTGCACGCATTAATTGTGGTGCAAAATTTCTCCGGACATGAAAAGCGTCGATTTTCCCCGAAAGTTTATCGGAAAAAAATTCCATGTAATTAATAATAATCATTAATATAGGGCCTTTCGAAAATTTTCTCGGAATTGCGTAATTGCTATAATCGCAGCCGATTGCGGCTCAACTCTTGCCAGGCTGCGTAAAAAATTTTTGCACTCTTTTGCTTTGATTGCTCCAATTTTTTTTATTGTTGCTTTTATATATTTGGGTTTCTACCTGTTTGCGATTTCTTACATTCGTTTGAGATGATGATGATGACGAGAGACTGGAAGCATGATTCCATTTCGATGATATCGATCGATATGGCCGACAGGTATTTTAGGCGACCAAAAATACTTATTGTAGAGATTTTTTCTTTTTGAGGATAATGCAGCGTAGTATGGTACCGAAAACCATGAAGTTATATGTATTATATGTAATTCCTCTTTTTAGGAAAAGTCATACAATAAAACAGCTAAATCTCTTTCGATGCAATTTATGATAATTTTGAATTTTGCAAATTTAACCTGGAAAAGATTGTTCTCATTGCAAGTTTTTTTCTGTTTCGATGACTAATAATTGCACAAAGGCAACACGTCTTGTTGCGCAGCTAGTAGATGTATCTTTTTCTGAGACAAAACAGTCATCGACACGCCCACGCGGGGCACCTGCATCTCTACTCTCTTACTTGTTGTATTTGCTGCAGTTCACCTGGCACACGCTAAGCACCTCTTTTTTATTTTTCTGACCGATTAAATTTTGCTTCGAAAATTTTTAATTCAAAATTTAAGATGAATAGGTAACAAAAAAAGGTCCAATCAGTAAGTTTTTTTTTAGTTTAGAAAATGAGCAGTTGGACCGGGTCTAATTCGACAAAATAATAAATGAAAAAACATAAAAAGATGAGAAAACGCAAAGAGTAAAGAGAGAAGAAGCAAAATGTTTGCGATTTAAAATAAGCAATTTTGATTTGAATAGAAAAAAAAAAAGAAAAAGAATAGATCGCATGGTTGGACATGCTCGCGCACGTAAGCATTGAAACGTAAGGAAAGCGCCTGCCTATCGTATGTTTGAGAATACTAAAAGAGAGGTGCATGCAATTCGCTTCTACGTCCTCTATACGGATGGACGAGTCGCCGCGGCCTACAACGCGCGCAATAATTAGCGCCGGCTTTCGTTTCACCGCGCGGATTCTGCACACTTTCACAGTCAGTCGAATATCCTTTCGAGATCAAAATAATAACAATAGATAATTTATTCGATTTATAATAACTTATCGGTACAAACAGATTGTGCACTCGGAATTTGGCCGTTACCCAATGTCGTCACATAACTGCATTTCTATTATACATAATATTATAAGCATTACGATTAAAGCTTGGCTTTCATTGCAGAGCTCGAACAAGCCGAGCTGTTTGAGGAGCTTAGAACGAGGGAGGAGCTTCGGAGACGCAATAAAATGGCTAGGTTTAGAAATAATTCGAGGTAAACATGCTCATTTTTCATTTTATTCCCATAACAAGAAATGAATAAAATTTTTGCTTTTGCAGGGAAGAGTGTTTCTGTCATCGACAACCGAGCGATATTCTAACGAATTCGCACGGCTCGCGATACTTGGATGAGGAGTTTATCGACTCGGTTGAGGTCAGATATCGAGAGGCGATCAAGCCCTCCCACATGACGCTCAACGCTTATGGTCATCTCAAGATTGACTACACCAACAGCTGGAACTCGTTGTATCGGAAAATAGACGACAAATATCGAGGGCACGACTGACGCCGCTCTTGTTTTAGAGCCGCGACTCAAGTCGAACAATGCAATAATGATGAACGTTATTATTTTGTAAATACATGAATGTTATACTGCCTCACAAGATGCTATCTTTATATGAAACAAAAAATTACTAAATATTATTAATAATTAAATACTGTAATTTGTTATACAACAAAAGACGTTTATTTTTTCTTTAAAAATAAAACAAAAAATTCATTTAATAAAATAAAATTAAAGCTAAAATTATATTAAAGTATCGTATAAAAAAAATGATTACTCTTCTTCAATGCTCACTAGATCCACCATTTCATCTTGATCAGCACAAAAAAGTTTTCTTGTTTTTTCAAGTTTTGATTTATTCTGATCTTTATCATTTAAAGAATTAGCCTTTGCAAATCTTTTTGCTGATGGGTAATCTTTTTTAATGGTAATGTCTAAATTTTTACAGCTGAAATACCAAAATTTTGACATAAGCTTTTACAAATTTTATACATAAGCAACTATTAATTTAAGAAGTTTACTATTAATTTAAAAAGTACTTGATTTTTATTTATTTACATACAGAAATAAAATGTGTAATTTGTTGCAACTTTTAATAAAAACTTGACAAAAAAAATGTGTGGATTATAACTTGAAAATATTTGTAAAAAAGGTAAGAAAATACTTTAACTGTATAGAAGCAGTAAAGCCATTACACAAATTATGGAAAAGTATTAATCATTTTTAACCTACCGAAATATTTTTTTTCTTTTCAATTGTTGTGATTCTTGTTTTTGAATGTCTGTCTTAAAACATGGATGTGTAAATAACTGTCAATAATGAATGATACTTTAATGTAAACAATTTAAATAACGTATAAGATGAGTTATTAAACAAAGTACAAACCTTTTTATTTTTAGTTTGCAATTCACCAACTGGTTTCTCATATTCTTGTCTATTGGACAGCTGTAGAAGATTTATTTCTCCTTTTAATCTTTCAACTACAAGTATGATAAAAAGTATTAAAAACTAGAAATATTTAATAGAGAAATCATTAATGATATTGTAAATATATTTTATACTTGTAATTTTATCTTCCTGAATTTGTTTTTCTTGTTGTTGCATTTTAATTTCTTGAAATTTGTTCAATCTCTTTAAATGTTTTGCTTCGTTTGTCTTTTGGTCGATAATCTTGGTTACAAATGAAATTAAATTCCACCTTTGTTCTTCTTTTTTTTCCAGACGATCTTTTAGTTTCCTAATTTGATTCGTCAAATTTTCAATATTTGCCATGACACTATAAATTTATCAACTTTAGAGTATTGTGGTGTACCCAACCGGAACCAATGAATATAGACCGGTATGCCATTTTTGTTAAAACTCTTATGGCGCCACCGAGTGGGGAGGTTAACAGTTTATGAAAAAAACTAACAGGCGTGTCCGTGTGACGGTGGGGATCGGTGATTGAAATTTTGTCTGAAAGTTATTTATATGGAAAGTACTTTTGTGTACCTACTGGTCTATATTCGTCGGTTTCAGGTTATAGCAGATTACAGTCCTAGTGCAGATGATACCGTTGCCATAGTTGGAAGTTGTGAAGTTGGAATGATCCCCGACGAGACACATTAACCTCAATGTAATAGCGATTCACCTCATTCGTAGATAAATTATAATATTATTTAATTTTAATTTTTTTTATTATTATTTAATTATTAAATTATTGTATTGACAAAGTTTTTGTTATGTTTACTTAAAATTAAGGTAAAAATTTTTTGATTCAGATATATTAAGTAGCATTTGAAGCAAAGATGAAACAGAACGTGCACAAAATACGTGTTGATATTTCTTGCTTGTTTACGACAAAGAAGAATATCGTTTGAA
>UCOM01002100.1:0-30380 GCA_900474385.1 Ormyrus pomaceus | reverse complement strand
GGGGGGGGGGGGGGGGGGCACGACGAATTACCGGGCCATGCCGCCTAATTCGCCTCTCTCCCTCCCTCCTTCTTCGTGCCGCGCTTATCTTACTTCGCCGAGATTCCCTTTCGGCGTCACGTACGGTTTTGATAGCCCGGCTGATATTGGAGGTAACCCCGTTTTAAAGTTAATAAGGGTTCGCTGAATTTAAGAAAACGTGTCGGAGCCGGAGTACGGAATTTTAGGAAAATTATGGTGCTGTTTGGTAAGCCGCGCGGAAATGTGAGGCAGTGTAGGAAGATTCTCACGTTTTTTAAATAATTTTTAGCATCGATTTTGAAAAACGAGCGTATTTTGTTTTCGATTTTGCATATTGAAATTTTTATTATGGCACGTTTCTCTCTGTGTATAAATGAAAGCTTATTATTTACATTTGAAGAAGTATTGTTTTATTTTATTCGAACGGGAATCATTATTAAACTACATGTAATTGGAAAAACAGGAGCAGCTTTTAGAAACGTTCCATTATTATGAAAACACAACTCCATTGTGCCGCGATTGAATCAATGTAAGCTGTCAATTCAGCGTGAAGCAACAAAGTCCCTGACGTTTGATGTAAAACTGACAGTAATGATTTTATCTCCAATGACGCATACAAAATTATGTAATTTAAAGCAATACCAAACGCAGGCTTTACATTTTAATAAAACTAAAACAGTTTTCGAACGAGCACACGGTACTTTCCCAAATTGCCTCTGCAGAAACTCTCGGTCCGATATTTAAAAACTTATTTATAGATAAAGAACGATCGGCTTTTTGTTGGGAAGTTTTCCGTAGGAGGCAGAGCTCGCGTCACGCCAATCATGTTGACGTTACCTGGACAGTACGCGACTGGGAACTTATTATAGACGGATTTAATTTGTTCTGAAAATCCTATTAAAGGGAGAGACGATTACTGCAGCGGCTGGCTAGCGGCTCGGTTACAGAACTATACCGTCGTGTATCGGTAGCGCCGAAGCCGAAGCAAAACCGTCGAGTCACGAAACGAAAATGAAAATGCGGACATGATTTCTATCTTTTTCTACCGCCCGATGCCCGATCAACGAATCATTTCCTGTTGTGCTTTTTTCCACTTGCGCTTCTTCATTGTGCTTACAGCATATACGGCTAATTACAATTGTGAACTGCACGGCCACTCGTATTCTCCATTAAGGAAAGTAAATGAAAAATTTTAGGTAGAAGTTCCTTATTTCGCGGATAAATAAAGCTCTGTATTGTAAAACTTTTTTTATTGTCCATTTTTAGGCTGAAATAAATTTATAAACGTACGAGTATATTTATTTCAGATAACTATATCTCTTCATTATTAAAAAAAGTGCGTTTTAAAACGCTTCGTTTCATTGTCTAATAAAAATATCGCATAAATGCAGTTACAATCGAAAGAAAGCATCGAGTCTCCAGAAAGCAGCGAACGCAAGGCACCGCGCACGAGAGGGCTCGCGGACCTCGTCGCGGACTCGTAAATGATGAAGAGCGCGCAGTTTTGAAAGAACGTATATATATACCAGCCAGGAAGAAAGGAGCGAACAGGTGAAAAGTGGAGGGGGCGTGCTTCGCAAGCTGCAGCCGAGCAGTGCAAGCCGGCGAAGAATGACAGAACACGTGAAAGATGAGAAGCGAGAGAGAGAGAGAGAGAGACGGACGGCCGGATAATAATAACGAGGCGACGGGCGGCGAGGGAGAAAGTGCGATAATGGTCAGTGCGACGGGGCAACAATGACGAGCGGAGAAACTAGGATGCAGCAGCAGCAGCAGCCCGCCTGTCTAGGAAGGAAGAGAAAAGCCGCCGGTAGAGGGGAAAAATCGAGGAGACTGCAGGTCACTACTACCACTCGGCCGGCGCGGCGCGCACAGCGTGATTGATGGAATGTCAGTCATGGAGTAGCCATCAATCTCCGACTATTTCGCCGTTGCTCTGCACTTTACCCGGTCTACGTTTGTGTGCGAGACCGCGCACACACCCGTGTAAGCGCGGGAACGCGTATATCGACGAGGCAGCCGCACTGTGTGCACGAGGGCATAATGCGCATCTGCAAATATACGACGCGCGCCGCCGTCCCTTTTTCGCGATGCTCTTTTTTTCAAGTTAAATAGACTAATGCCTTTTTCGAAGGTTATTTATGAAGTGGTTGACACGTTATTAACAGGTGCATTAACGCTGCCATTGTTTTTCGTGTTTTTTTTCTTTTGTTTTGCGGGCTCGATTCCGCTTTAAATTCAATTACTTGACAAATTTGATTGAATTATGATTTGCACGAGATTTAAATGCACTATAAATTAATCATTTGCTTAGAAGCAGTATCTAAAATCAATTTGTATACAACAGGAGAGAGCAGAGTAAAAAGAGGACCATTTCAGCTTCTATTTTAGACGTGGCGCACTATACCTTCATTTCTATACTTTTCTGTAACTGAGCCACGTTTCTAATCGACCGGTATAACTCAATGTTCTCCAGTCGAGCGCCAAAGCCAGCATTAAAAAGTACCTTTCATTTCCCCTTGTAAATCCGAGCTTTCAAAATTATCGAAGCAACTCGGCAATAACTTCCGCGGCGAATCCCTGTAAATCGAGTGACGCAGAGCCATAAAACGATCGACCGGCCGGGGCAAACAGATCGCAGCGGCGGCGGCGGCGGCGGCACAGGAAGAGACGCAGAACTCGTCGAGAGGCAGACAGGCCGACACGCACACGTCATAGAGGCGACCACACCGCGAGCCAGAATAGAAACGTACATTATTTATTATTCCCATCAGGGTGGTTGCGCCGCTCGATCAGCGACCTACACGTAATAAAGCCTCTCCCCCCGATCCCCTCCGCCGCGATCGGCACGGACCAAAGGCTCGCGCGATGACGCGGCAGAGCGCCGGGAGCGCGCGCAGGTATGTGTATACCTGGCGCAAACTGTCTCGCCGCGCGCTCATTCGGTTTCTTTTTTTTTTTTTCTCTTTTCAGACTTTTCCGAGCCGAGTCTGCTGTTTGCGGATGTTCCTTCGCATCTGGGTTCTTTCGAATTTTTTTTAACGACGGCCGAGGAAATTGCTTTGGAATTGGCTGGATTTTTTCGGGAGGAGAGAAATCTTTTGAAATGATTGTTTAACCGATTAATTAATGATTCAAGAGCTATTAAAAGGCTTTGATTATTTTTAAGTTCTAAACTGTTTTGTAAATCAGAAAATATGTCAGGAGTCTGCTGTTAACAAACATATATTTTTTGTTTGGTCTCCGTGTTTAGATCTCCAAAATTAAGTCATGGTATTAAAAAAAAAAAAAAAAAAACATTCTAAAATCTACTGCCGCTTTCCTTAATTTATAATTTTTAAATTGTTGAAAAATCGAAATCAGCAAAGGGAAAAAATTCAAGCGAAAAATTATCCTCAAACCCCATGAAAAATGTGCCCGCAAAGAAGCATCCCGCCCCAACACAATTCCCTTCTTGCCCAGCGCGGCGGCAACAAAGCTTCGCAATAGTCCTGGCCCTACAATGGGGCGCGCGAAACCTCTCCGACTCTCTCCCTGTAAGAGCTCCGCGCGAACGAGCTGCGTCACGAAACAAATGCGCGCGCGTACACATCGCCAATCATGGGGTCGTGCGCGATCGCGCGGCGATGATCGCCGAACGATGACGAGACAAGCGTCGATGATGACTCTTCTGCAGCAGCTGTCAATCCCAAGCCGGAGGAGAAGGAGGGAGGGAGGGAGGAGGAGGCCCCGCGAACAAGAGAAACGCCATTCTTTTGCTTATTGCCTTCGGCCTTTCTTTCCATCTCGCAGCGATCGATGGCTTTCTGATCCACCGTGAAGCAACGGTGCGCGCCTCTTTTTTACGAGTCAATATTGCTTTCGAATAGTTTAATTGCTGCTTTTGTTTTTTCGACTTCGCCGGAAGAAGTCGGAAGAGGGCCGAATCAAAGGCCGCGCCGGTATGTATTTTGACGAGCAGCTGTAAAGTTAAGATGTGTTTCGTGCCGTTACGATAATGTGCAATGCAACCTTTACAATCCTAATTAGTATTTCTGCGACAAAACTACCAGAAATCGAAATGTCAAAAGTTGTAAAGATTAAAGTTAATGCCCGAGCCTCGGTTTTGATAATTACGATTTTCATGGGGCCCAATTAAATCCGTAATTTTATAAGCAGCAATTCACATTTTCCGTTATTGCTCATTACAGCTCAACATTAACAATTGAAGCGTCCACAAATATCGCGTCATAATTCCCGTACGAGTCAATCGTAAAGCGAAATTTTTCGTCCCTTCGAATTTGCATAACCCATCCGACGGGAGGAGTAATGAATGGGCTCGGGCGAAGAAACACGCGTCGAACGAAGCGAAAGTGTCCGCGGAGCGGAGAGCGAAGCAATAAGGGCGGAAAAGTCGGCGATTTAAGCGTTTCGAGTTTCTCGGCCGGCATCCGAGAAGACGCCGGGCAACTCGATCTCTTTCGAGCCGGACACAAGGCGGGATACCTGCACTATCTGAGCCTCTTAAAGATTCACTTTTTTTCGACGACTTTAAGAAGCTAAACGAGACGAGGCGTCGCTCCGCAGGGGCCGAGCAGACGCGCATTCTTAAGCAACTTCCCGACTGAATTTCGTTACGCATAAGAAATAGCTTTTCGAAATTTACGCTTGCGCGAACCTTTGCAATATTTTAGAAACGATAAATGGGTTTTACCCCTTTTGAAGTAAAGAGCTTTCTTCAATTTAATAATTAATTATATAATCTTACAATATTTGGCAATTGTATCGATTTGAAATACAGTTTCATTTGATTAAAATTAGCTTCGATTATTTTACACGGTTCGAAATATCATAATGTATTTAAATATATTTAGATATATTTTAATGTATTTAGATGTATTTTTAGTAAAATTTTTCAAATGCAAAAAAAAAGAACTATCAAGAAACCTCCGAAAAATTCCTAAAACATCGCTTCCTAATCAAAACTCGACGAAGCAAAGAAAAAGCAATCGCTTCCCATGCAAAACGACACGACTCAAGCCTAGTCTCGCCTCCGGAATCTCAAGTGGGTTCGCGCCAATTCTCTTTAATACACACACCCGAGAAGAGAGCCTCCTCCTCTCCAAAGAGCCCGAGAATCAAAAGTCCAGAATAAAAGCACCAAAGCCGGTGGCAGCATAATACCCGGCTCTCCTCCCTCCTAGAGAGAACGTATTTGAGGTAGGTCCGGGCGGCGTAGTAGCACGAGAGTGAGAGAGAGAGAGAGATACTCCATTCACGGCGCATAGAGAGCCAGCCCTCCCTCCTCCCCGAGCACGTGTACTCGTTCGTTCACTACTCGCGCAGTCAATGCCTTACGTAAGAGAGCCGTGTGTGTGCTCGCGCCGAGAGTGCTTGTAGACGCCCGGCGAATCTTTTTATAGGCCTCTCGCGCCTCCGTCCCTCTTGCCAGGAACGGGGAGAGAGCTAATTCGCAAGTGGCGATATATGCACTTTTTGGGGTCGATTATTGCAACTTTGTACGCCCGACCGAACGACTCTCGAGGTCGATGCCAAGAGTGCCGCCGGTGTTTTTTTTCTTCTCGAGGAGCTGGGCAAAATATTATACGCTTTTATTGTCACCTCAGCCGGACGGATTTTGGCAGAGAGGAATTATGATTTAGAGAGGTTTGAAATAGCTTTCGAAATGCTGATGATGTATTTCTCCTTTCGTAATTTTAATGGATTGAATACAAACGTTATTAATATAAATCTGAAAATATATATCAATCAACCACTCGGGCGCGAAATCTGACTCGCAGACATATATTATTTACATTATTACTGCCGGCGTTACAAGAATATTGACTGCTACAATATTCATACGGATTCGCTGTCGCTCGCAGCTCAGCTTTGGCCTTTTAATTAATTGCAATCAATTTAGATGCACCCGATTTTCTTTTATGCTAGTTGCGGTGCTATTGCATAAAAATAAATAAAACCACTTCTCGGCTCCCATCTACGAATATAGAACTTATTATCTCGCCCGACTGACAAGCTTAATTGTTTACAAAATTATCGAAAAATATGGGTCAATCTAATCATTTTCCCAATAAGCAGCGAAACTCTTTGAAATATTCATCCGGCCATTACTTTACTTCATCCCCAAAAATTACTTTACCATCCTTAAAAATAGTCGCGAGAATTCGCGGAATAACAAGCGCGCCTCGCCCGGCCCCTAATAAATTCATCAATTGTCACAATTACACTCGACGACAAAAAAAAAAAAAAAAAAAAAAAAAACCTGAAAAACCAATCGCTCCCTCGTCTAAGATTAAAACAATGACTCGTTAGGAGTCGCTCGCTATCAATAAAGCCGTAAAAAGCCAACTCGAAAAAGTCCCTCCCCGCTCGCCGCGGTATTATTTCGCAGGCGTTTGTTTAGCTGACGACTATAAAAAAGTCATTCAAGTCCTAATCTATGATTCGGATCGTGCGCCGCTCGAAAGGAGGGCAGGCGGCGGCGGCTTGGCTGCTTGAGGAACTCGGGCGCAAAAAATCGCATAATATATGATGACGTTTATATTAATGAGAAAGGCGCGAGCGCGCAAAGCAGCAAAGCAGCAAAGAAGACAGCCTAGCCGCGGGCTGCTAATCGCTCGTCGATTGCCGATCAGCCGCGCTGATTGCCGGAGCGCCGAGACTTGCGTTTCGCTGCGGCCGCGCCACCGCTGCACGGCACCCATTGTTATATCATCGTTCGGCGCAGCGTTGTTTTAGCGCTAATCTATCATCGGCCCCGCAGACCCCTGAGTTATTGTTGGAAAAACCTTTAAAGAGCTTTCGCGCTAAGCGAGATATACTTGTTCCGAGCTTGACGCGCTCGAGAGAGACCGGCCCCATCTTTCGAGGAGTCATCGCCGTGAGCAGCGAGCTGTTTATCGCTTTGCATCACGATTTTCTCCTCTCCCAGCTATAAATTGGCTCCGCGCTCTCAAAGAAAACTTTGAAAAGCCTGGCTTCGACTTTTTTCTCTCTCCTCGGCGAGTTGCTGCTTTTTGATGCGGCAAACAAGAGATCGGTAGTGTAATTATCCTGCGTGCGGTGGAGATCGGATGCCGATTGCTTCGATATTTAAATTATGTCGAGGCGATGACAGCTTTATACATAGTGCGCGTCTCGAAGATCGTCAAAGTCGAGAAAGCTCGACAAAACTCGCAAGAAACTTCCTTTTCTGCCGATATGAAAAATATAAATTGTACTCGATAACCGATGCGAGTTGACTTTTTTCTTTGTATTACATAACCTACACCTGTCATTGCGCTCGCTTGAGCGAATGCATAAATTTTTATAAAACGACCGGTCTAATTATCCACTTGAGCAGTTATTATCATAAATGGCCAATAGCGAAGCTACACTTTTAAAATAAAGAACAAACGCGAGTTTATTGAAAGAAGGCCAGGGAACAATACTCGGAAAAAGGTCAGCACCGGGCAGTTGAATGGCGCGTTAATTTATCCATCGGTCGCGATATACGATTAGTCTTGGCGCAATTATTAGCGGCTCGCTCTCTCAGTAACGAGCCTCGCTGCATTACCGGCGCAACTCGCATTATAATAGGCCCCGCGCTCGGGCACAAAGACCGCGGCGAACAATCAGTTATTGTCGAAGCCGCTTATGTAGCTTTTACCAAAGAGCGGCCGGCGATCGGCTCGAATCGAAACGGCCGATCGTTAAAACCTCAAAACGGGTAACGAGAAAGAGAGAGAGAGAGAGAGAGAGCCAAGTCGAGCAGTCGATCAAGCTTGCATTGTTTTCGCTGAGTTATGAAGGACGTGCAGAGAGCCGCTGGGCGCGATCGATTGTCATGCTTGCCGCTGCTGCTGCCGCTGCACGCGCCGAAGAATCGGAGTCAGAAGTCGGCGGCGGCTCGAATTCCTGCCGATTGGACGGCTGGCGGTTATAAATGAACGGCCTGACAGGAAATCGATTGGATCGCACTCTCGGGCTCTCTCCTCGATTTAGTTTATATTACACGGCGCAAAGTAGTCTTTAGAATAAGAGCAAGGTGGTCGTCCTTTTTTGCCGCTCTCCACTCGGCTTGGCCGTTTTCATTTTTACGTGACATCAGCAAGTTTTTGTACACGACCGTAGCATGAATGCAACACGAGTCCCCGGCTATACATTTTAATTTTTTCCGCCCGAGCCGTTTGTAGTAAGAGCCCCCTGACTTTTTGGTTAGAATTAAATTTGCTAGGAGCGGTTATTAATGATGCGGGGAACCTTTGACGAGCGATCCTCCTTTTGCCGATCAGCTCATTTGTTTTTGCGGTGATCGATTAGTTTGGACAATTCGAAAACATGTTGCATATGAAGACGTCTTCGGTCAATTGCTACGACTGAGTTTTTCACTCGGCACAACTTGTTTGTACTTTAAACAATAATTACAAGTTTTTTTTGCCTTCTCGGATCATTATCTTACATGATTTTCTAAAAAAACAAAATTTAAACTTGCGAAATCAGGAAAAAAAACGAGAGAATAAATTATCTCGCATAAGCTAATAGTAGGTTTATTTTAATACTGAAATTTATCAAGCTGAGAAGCAATAAAATCTCAAAGGAATTATTAATACCTTTGAAAATGAAAAACTTTCAAATATCTGCAAATTTATTTCAATTGCTCTACACCTATTCCTTTCTAACAGTCCAGGCAAAAACGTGTTTGCTAAATGATTGGTCTTTAATCTCGGCTAATTAATTAAAAACGCTTAATAATACCCTCAAATGCGCCGTAATAATAGATCAGATTTCTCAAGCAGTTCAAACGTTAAAAAGTTATTTTTGATTTCTAATTTAAGATGGTTATGAAAGAATCATAAAGTCCGCGGACTTCGAATTGGGTCAGATGGACGTTAGCTCGGACGTCAAAACAATGAAGTCAATCAAGCCGCCAAGGTCGTTGATAAAAGCGTAATAACTCTTTGTAGACGCAAAAAAGACATCTGCGACTTTTTTCAATTTCAAATAATCGCTCGTAAAAAGTGCAACTAGATTTTCTAATTTACAAGCGCTGCGAACGCGATCGCTGCCGCGTCGCCTCGATATCCAGCAAAATTAACCGAGCTTATAAAACGTCACTTACTCGCGGGACAATCATTTTTTCATCAGCGGCAATTACTCATAATTAAAATAGTCCCTCGCGAAAATACAAATTACAGCGCACGCCGCCTGCGCAAAAAAAGGCCTCCGCGCGCCGCAAAGGCATAAAAAACACGTTAAGCCCTTCATCAATCCTACTTGCGCGCAATTACTTTATTATGAATTATCATCGTTACACGACGGATGCAGCGGTGCCGCGCGCGCTTCAATCGATCGATCTCTTTGCCATCAATCAATCGCGTCAGAAATAATCGATGAACGTGACAACTCGAGTTGAGTCGTCGTAGTCGTTGTCGTCGTCGTCGTCGTCGTAGTCGTCGTAGTCGTTGGCCGCGGAGAGAACCGGAGCAAACACACAGGCAACTAACCGATCGATCAGAGTGTCAACCGGTCACGCGTCTTTCGCTCTTCATGTGTCGCCCGGTTGCGTAACGTTGCCGCTCCGAAGGAAAATGAGTGCAAGCCAAAGACGTTTCCTTATAAACAACTTTTTAATTTCCAATTAACTTATAAACTCGAGCCTTGACGTCGCTGCTCTCTCGCTTGACACTAAAAGGCGACTTTCGCCAATTTTTTTTTTTCTTTTTTTAGCTCTCTAATTGATTAAATATGTCGGCACTTTTTTTATGCCGATTCTGCTTACTAACTCAAGTGTGACGTATATTTCAGCGGACTGTTTAATGTCCTTTGAGTTGAATAAATTTTGTTTTACATACGAGGTAGTATACAGCTTACAAGACAATGAATAATAGCTGACAAAGATAAGCAATTATGACTTTGAGGCATCTAGAAAACTAAACACTGGAATCATGAAGAAAGTGAAATAGCCGAAAAGTGTTGTTTTGCTAAAAGTTAAGAATCAATATTATTTCACTATACAATTATCTTTTTAATTATCGAAAATTTCCGTGCATCGATAAACGATCGAACGAAATCGATATCACTTTTACAAGTTTAGTCCAGCCCGAAAGATACAAAATATACTTTTCACTCTCGATCAAAAAATAAACCTCTCGCGTCAAATCAAGATCAAATTAGAATCCTGATGATCCGGTGATTAAAGATACCATATCGAGCCGTAAATTCGCCTTGATCAATCACTAAAATTCAGCATCAACCCAGCAACGACAAATTCGCGAGGGCAATTATTTAAACTTTCTTCGCCGACTTTGGCGAGCCGGAAGGGCGAGAGGAGAGTCGATCGTCGGTCCAGGCGCTGCTTATCCGCGGTGATTCATCGGTCCGACAAGAGTGGATTGTACACCGTTAGACACGTGCGCCTAGTCGACTAAAGCGTGCACGTGTGCGAGGACCCAGCGGAGGAGGCTGCCAGCCTTATGTCATCGGCGATTATGCACACACTGGGCCGCAATTCAGAGACGCAAGGAAGACAATGCGGCTGGGGAGAGGAGGAAAAAAATGCGGCCTCCTTAGCGGACGGCCTTAATGGACCGACGAGTGTTTCTTGAAAGAGGCGATTTGTGCTGCGTATTGTCGTCGATTGAGACGTCAAGGTACGTGGGCTTTCTTTATAGTTTCACGTGAACGCGATATTTCAGAACCTTTTAAAAAACTCGAAGCTATTAATACGAAATGGAAAGCTATAATTGCGAATAATAACATTTGGACCGAAAATATATCGATCCACATCGGAAAATGGGTCGATCCCCTATTATGTCAGCAAACATCAACAAATCCGGCGAGCGAAACCGAACGGGGGGCCGGTCCGGTGCACCGGAGTCGGCAGCCAATTCCATTAAAACTTGGCGTAAAATCCATTACAACGCGTCGCTAAAGAAGACGTCCAAGACCTGCGCGGGGACAGGTCAGGCGCGGCCGTTCGGGGCCAGAGTTCACGCGGCGGATCTCTCTCACTCTCGCGAGAGCGGGCCGTGAATCACCGCGGCTTACATCGTGCGCGGCGCTCCCCCGCGCGCGCGCGCGCCCGTTACACGCACGTGCGCGAGAGCCTCGGCCTCGGTGGTGGTTGCGGAGCCGCCGGCACTCGGAGGGAAGAAGGGGCAGGAGGATCGTTACACGTGTGCTACATCGCGCCTCGCGCGGCGCGTCGGGTTCCCAGCCGCCTTGTTTCCACGGAGGAGAGCTGCGCTGGTATCTGGTCTGCTTTATTTCCTTGGCTGTCGGTGATTACGAACGTCTGATGCGATTTTCCGGGAGATTTTCTAAGTCGGCCGGCTGGCTGTTTATTTGTTTGGGGCTAATTGGGGAGAGACTTTTTATTTTAAAATTTAATTTTTTTTCGATTCGAATCGGTGAAATTTTGCTGCAAAGTATGAAATTCAATCTCAAATCTTTATTAAATTTCAGTTGAAGAGACATTACGTCGGATGAATTTTATTACAGAAACTCAGTTTTTGACGACCTAATTTTGACACTCGCTCAAAATTACGTCATCGAATCAACACTTTTCAGCGACAATTATATATTTGAAGCAACAAAAACCGCACCGACGCGAAAGCCAACAATTGGCCCATAAATAAACAAAGACCGCACCAGAAAACTTTCCTCTCGAAGCCGGCTTTAATTGCCAGTCAATTTGCATCTCTGCATCTCCCGGGCAGTTCCTCTCGTTCTACTCTCGCCTCGGAATATACAGTCCGTCAGGAGGCGGCCGAGTGATCTATGCGCCGGCCGCGTTCCCTCTCTCCGCTCTCTCTCTCTCTCTCTCTCTCGGTGTGCGCGCCCGTGTAAGTGCACCGCCGCGCTAACGTAATACACGCAATTATTACCGGCGGGACCGACCGTTATCAGGGGCGCATTGTGCGCGAGCGCTACACGTGTAATGCGTCTTGCTCCGAGTCTGCACCTGAGCTGCCCCCGTCGTGTTGCGCGCCAGACTGAATCTGAGCTTTCGTTCGATAATTAGAAGAGTGCGTCTCGACACCTTGGGGAAATTAAAAAGTCTGCCTTGGTTTCGCGAGGAAATTAAATGCTTTTTGAAATTTATTTCATTTTGATTTTGTTACTTTGTGTGTTTACGAATGAATGTGCAATATTATATAGCTGTGCAAATTGATTAGCTTTAAAATGTTTCTGGGCCAAATTTGCCCGGGCATTACAATCGGCAGAGTAGTCGGAAAAAGAGAGCTATTTTTGCGTTTACGGGCAAGAGAGCAATAATAAGAGGTTGATACACTACCCACCTTGGTAATCAGTTATATAAGTAAACAAGTTATTAACGTAATTACATAAATATTGTAGACTGATTACGTATTTCGAGAGCTCGCCTTAATAAATCGCAGTACGGCACAGTGTGCTTTTATGTAGTCTAACGGAATGCGCGCTTTAGCCTGCTCGCGGACTAATTGTTAGCAGAAGGAATTACGCAAGGGCGAAGAATGCGAACGAGTTTTTGCGAGTCGCGGGGCAGCAGCTCGCTCTAAGTATCGCGATCATTCAAATGTGAGAATTAACGAGCCGCCGCGCTTAAGATGATGTTGGTCGCTGATTGATTTATACCCGCGATTGGAACGACGCCTGCCTCCGTCGGCTATTAAAAATATCAAGGTTGCCGGTTTTTTTTCTCTCTGTCTCTCTCTCCTTTCTCGCTGCAGCTTTCAGGAGAAAAAAAGAGCCGAGAGAGAGAAAGAGACAATCGGCAATTTTGATTAGCTCCCTAACGCTAAAACAATATGTACTTGTGTGATTTATGTGCTTACGCGCCGAGCGAAGTTTCCCATAAGCGCATTGTAATTACGCTGGAAGACGCGGCGTACTCACCTGAAACACAAAAAGAGGCTGTAATTAGTAAAGCTACGCAGCAAAAAGCGAGTGAATCTTAATTAGACTCGCGCATTAAATCGAAGTGGAATCGGAGCAACGAATCGCTCGCGCGCGACAAGATGATCAGGTTCAATTTTGAAGGAGCCACCGGCGTAACAGCCGCCGGTAATGATATGTTTAGCATAGAGTCCCCGGCGAGCGGAGGCAGAAAATGACCGGATGGCGTCACATCAGCTGCGGCCGCTCGTAACTCATCATTAATTAATTAATAACCCCCGCCGCGGTGTGCGTTCAGTGGCTCCTTATGCGTAGAGTCGAGCCCGGATTCGCGAGGATCTGATACGGAATCGAGTGTGCCAACGCCGATTAACAGCACCTGCCATTCATTTAGCATTTCTGCTTAGGAGCGAGCGGAGCGCACAACAACGCGGCCATTTAGATGATTTTCAGTGCGCTTGCAAGCTCGATCTCGAATTATTTAGTGGGCTTTTGCGAGTTTTTGTTCGTAGCTCGGTGATTTATAAGATTCGCCGCTCTGTCGCAAGCTCTTCTCGTTAATGATCTATGGAATATGATTTATTTCGGAAAAAAGAGGTCGCGTATAAGCTGTTTGTTGTGTTTGTTTTTAACTTTGGCGTTTTTAATTGGTAAATTCAAGCTCTAACTAC
This sequence comes from Ormyrus pomaceus, assembly GCA_900474385.1. NCBI lineage: Eukaryota > Metazoa > Arthropoda > Insecta > Hymenoptera > Ormyridae > Ormyrus > Ormyrus pomaceus. Next base: position 16,830 of record UCOM01002100.1, on the reverse strand, counting down.
TATTTCAAAACTGAGGTTTAAAGTGCGTAAAATAAGTGAAATTTTGAAAACAAAGAATCGTAAGCAAAGCATCTAATGTTTCATTACATTAATTGGATTGGAACTGGAGCAAAACTTCAATATTAAAAATGATTTTAAAAGATAAAGCTCTTTTTTGCACTTATTGATAAAAACTACCGATGTTTACTAAAAATAATTTTTTAGCGCAAAACATACATCTCAATTCGTAGCTCCTGAAAAAAAGCGAGCAAAAGGATCAAGCACAGCCGAAGCGGGCGAAGCCGGCACACTTACTTGGGCCGACTCTTAGCGCGGCGCAGTCAATAACTCTTGCTCTGCCAGCCAAAAGAAAACAAGCTCGCCGCGCGGCCACGTGCGCGTTATTCAGGCATTATTCAGGGCGCGATTTTTCAAAGCTCGCCTCTCCCGGGGCCTCGACGCCGCGGTCACCACTATTTCATCGCCGCGCGCAGAAAGGCCCTTCTGTTCCTCTCGCGCAAACCTTCGCCTAGCATCCTTCTATTTCCGTGGCCGCCGCCGCCGCCGCCGCGGCTTCTCTCTTTCCGCCCGGTAATACGAGCGTTTCAAATTGCGCGCGCATTCGGCGATCGCGCGCGCCGCGTTATTTATAAGGTATGCCGCCGCCGCCGCGGCCAGCTTTCCGAGTAAAAGCCAAGCGAGCGCGAATTATGCGCGACCGTCAACTTGCCAGTCGGCCGCTTGATCGATGCGAGCGGGAATCGCGCCGCGGAAGAAAGGACGATTGCGCAAGAGTATATAGGAAGGATTGCAGGGCCGATCGTCGCTGCAGAGCGAGATTTTTGTTCTCCCCGGCGACCGATCCACCCGGTAATTGATCGACGACTCGAGGATTCAACGAGCCGCGGAAAGATCGCATAATTATCGTGCGGATTCCGGCGGAAAAAGCGAAAATTCGCCGCGCGCGGGAGGAGAGAAGGGCCCCGACCTGTATCGCCGATCAATCATCCGACGTCAATCTCAACGTTGTAATAAAAGTTGGCCGCGGCCGTAGAAAGAGAAGAATAAGGAAAAGTTTTCGGGAGAGAGGGAGAGAGAGAAGGCGAGCATTATCTGCTCTTGACGTCGCGCTCTCGTGATGGACGAATTTCGTGTCTTCGCAAATAAGCGCATTAATCAAATGACTCAACGTTCTATTTTCGTGGAGGTGCGCCACCGCTCGCAAGCGCGATCCGCGACGAGCGAAACAGAATCTGTTTGTCCGGGGGGACGAGACATCTGTCATTCCCCCGGTTTTTCTCTCTTTTTTCTCCCTCTCTCTCTCCCTCCCTCTTCGTCTCTCCCTCTCTCTGTCGCTGCACTGGCGCGATCGTCAACGTCGTAAAGTCCGAATCATTCTCACTCGGCGGAGCCGATTTTAGAACCCGCGAATGATCTATAACGCCCCGTCATATTTATAGACGCCGCGCTCCGGGGTTTAAGCGGGGACTCGCACTTTTTTAGAGATTCGATTCGGGAATCGACGATGCCGGCCCGCGTCTGCACTTCGGAGCTGGATGCGAGAGTATAATTTTACACCGGGGGGGAGGGGGGTTCGCGCTTCAAAACAAGGGATGGCCTGACATTGACGAGTGAAAGCGTTTTGAGACTCATCCAAAAGTGCGCCGAGTTTGATACCTTAGCGGAGCTCAAAGTTTTCGTCGGCGACAGAATTTCTATATTGTCTCGTCGTCGATTTTTTTATTTTCATCGAATTGCGGCGAAGCGCAAAAAATAAAACTTGTGTTTCGCGCAAAATGATGCTAATACAAAATGTTCATTTTCTCCGATTCTGCATAATCGATAAAGATTCATTATCCGATCGCACAAAGTAAATAACACGAATTTATCGTGGTATTAGGCAATTTAATGAACTTGAATTGATTAAAAATGAATTCGTTCTCACAAAAAAGCATAACGACGTACACGTTTATTTCCAAAATTACACGGACGAGCATCGGCCGTTAGCCGAGGAGAAAAAAGAAGAGCGAAAACGCGTATATATTCGCATAAATCAAATAACGCTAAATAAAGTGAATAAAATCCGCAAATCAGAATAAACGGAAAAAGCGGGGGGCAGAAGAGGTGGGGGGAGGAAACAAAGTGAATCCGAAACAGCGCGCGTATATATATTTCGACGGTCGAACGGGCGGAGCTCCGGCAATGGGCTGCCGCGTCAGTAATTAAAAATTGACAAACGCACTTCAAGCGCGAATTCGACTGGAAGACCCGCAGGCTCCAGAGGAAGCGGCGAGCGCCCGCGGAATTGCAATTATTAGACAGTACATTATTACTCGGTGAATATTAATTGATTTCGAAAACACAATTTTCTGTGTGGACGATCAAAACCTCTGCTTCTGAAGCTCGGCATTGTTATACCGCCTCTCTCCCTCTCTCTCTCTCTCTCTCTCTCTCTCGCTCGCTCGCCCGATTGTCTGTCTCTCTATCACCGACTCTATATAAACTTTTGACGTCATTTGAGTATTCGATTCGTTCGATTTTATTATACTTAAATATTGTTTTTGCGTGATGGCGGGCATTCTATTTAAAGACAGTTTCGCCGCAGGTATTTCGCTCGATAAAAGTTTCATCAATTGTTATATATCGCGCTAAGTTTGAACGGGACAAAAAAGCCTCGGATAATAAATCATAATTGGAGTTAATCAATGACGGGTTTATAATTAAATGGAAATAATGCTATTTTGATGAAATATCGTACGATTAAAACGCAATCGAATTCTTCTGTCAATAATCGTAACGTTTATAATGGAGTTATAAAACTTGATTTTCCCTCTTTACTTCTAATTATAATTCATTTCATAAAATATATAAGTTTATAAAGCTTTTTGCAAATTTCGAACTAATTGATGGTGTAGAAACTTTCAAGCGCTAAATAAATGAAAATTGGACGCGTACCAAAGTACGCGTCCCCACCCAGATGAATTATGTCTTTTAAATAAATAAAGTGCCCCGAGAAGCATCTTTCCCGAAAAGCAGCCTGTCCAACGCAACTCTAAGTGAGTTAGATCGAACCGCAGGCAGGCATGACTTATTCCCGAAGCATAACCTCACGGCGAAATCCCCCCCTCCGAAACGGCGCACAAAGCTTATGTCGTCGAACGTCGAACCTTAATTCCGGGCCCTCTCGCTTTTTAATCGGGGCTTGGCTCTCCTTTGTTCCTTTCCTCCGGCGCATTCGCGCGTTTTGCCCAGTCGGATATCATTAGGGCCGGCCGGGCTCCGGAAACCGCGGACCGGATTAGCTGGTGTCGTCGCCGCGGAGCCTAAGCTCGTTATCACTCGTCGATAATTATTAGCGCCGCTCGGCGAGCGAGTACTGTGTAATTTCGCCGAGCCGTTTATGTATGTATATCGCGCTCGACGCCCCCGCGGAAAATCGCGTTATAAGCGGGCTCGCGACGTGCGGATTTCGACGGGAGCTGCTGGCGTATTTGCTGGGAGGGGGCGGAAAAGAGACGCGACTCGACGGGGAGAATCTGCGAACTTCCCTTTCAATTGCAACAGTTTTTACAGCAGTTATCTTGGCCCATTTTTATTGGATGATAGTCTTTGCAATCAACAAGTACTGCGGATTCGGCTGTATTTGTTTTTATTTTTTTAAACCTTTAATTTACATTTGCATTGATAAGTAAATCAATTAATTATTTATAAAATCGCAGAGGAAAACAAAAAAAAATTTTAATTTGAAATTTATTTAAAATTTTATTATAAAAATAGAGTTAGTGTAACAACATGCTATTGAACTCTTATATAAAAATCATATAAAATAAATTTTAAGAAAAGAGAATTTTCTGAGATGAGACCCCTTAGCCCCAAAACAGCATCTTTCGCCGAGGCCGCAAAATCCGAAGAAGGAAAGATTATTGACAGTTACGGAGGCTGATTGCGAAGCCGATACCAGGCCGAATCCGCCGGATGGAATTCACTTTAGGATCACCCGGCTCTGTCGGCGCGATCGGACGTGAAAAACAAATCAAGGAACACGTACACTCATTGATAATTCCAAGTGGACTGCTATACTCTGCACCGGCTCGTCCGTCGAACCGGCCCGAAAGAGAGAGAGGCCAATAGAAAGAGCTCCATCGATGCGTGAAATGGAAATCGAGCGAAATGAATCCGAACCTCTCGCTCGCGGATAGCACAAAGCTCGAGGAGGGAGAGCTGCGCGAGAACGCCAAATTAGCACCGGCCCGCTTGGCTGATTCATTTTTTATGCGAATAACGCCGATCCGTTGGTTGCTTCGCTTGTTTAGCGGCTTAGATTCGACAAGTGTGCTTGTGATTTTTGGGTTAATTAAGCGCTTGTTCGAGACTGTAGATTTTTCAATTTCGGGAAAAAGAAAGGAAGGGGTCACCAATTTATCTTATAGTGTCGATATTTCTTCTTTTGTAGATAATTTTAAATAGCGGTTATTGAGTTCGAATGTTCATTTTAATTCAAAATGCTTTTATTTAGTGAACCCGTCAACAAGTAAAATCGGTTCATTTTCTCTTTTGCATTAAACGTCAAAATTACTGCACGCCAATTTCTATAAAGGAGCTAATAATGACTCCGAATGTAAAAGCTGGCAAAAATCAAATAAAATATTCTATATAATACAGAGTCGTTTCACTTCATTATAAAATCCACATTGCACTTGGCGCAACTCTAGCAACCTACCCGGCTAACGAGCAAGAACCCACCTCCCTCCGCAAAAAAAGCAAATGAAGCGAAAAGTAACTCGCGTCTCGCTAAAGACTACAAATCGATCGTCTAATAGCAGGGGCGATTAATTAACGAAATTTTTCCGGTGCATCGAGCCCCGGCAGTCTCTCTCTCTCTCGCGACGGACAGCTGCTAATGGGCTCGGCGGTTCGCGGGCGCGATCGAGATTTTGCACGCCGGGCGCAAGTTCTCGAGTGCGAAAATTAATGGAGCCGCCGCTGCGTGCACGGGTCTCTAGTAGAACTGCGTCGCCGAGCCAAATCAATTCGTTAATATATCCGCACGAGCGCCACTTCGATTGCTTGTGCAGTGCGCATTTCGGGGAAAGGGAAAATATCGAGAGAGTCGTTTCGTGAAATTGTTGAATATTCAAAAGTTTAGTTAGAGGTATTGCTTCGCCGGTCGTATTAGTTCGTTAGATTTTGGTAAAGTACATTGAAGAAAAAAATTCTAATTTATCATTAATTAATAATTTATTTTGAATGTTTAGAGAACTTGTTTGTCTTATGTAGATGTAAATCGATTAAATGAAGTGAAATATCTAAAGATTTAAATAAAATCATAATGAAGAGTCTTAAATTTCAAACCTGCCAACATAAATACTGTAATATTTGAATGTGAAATTAATTGTATTAATTCTCGAAAGCCTGTTTCTTCCAGATTGAGTAAAGAATTCTTTCAACCAAATTAAAACAAGAAATTTGTATTCTCAATTTAAACCAAACTAAACGTTCTAAACACTTCTTACAACAAGCAAACTACCCCAATTATCGAAATTCCACACTTTATTACACCGACAGATAAACTTTCCATTCGCACAACCTAAATATAAACATACGCCCACACGCGAATCAAAGCCTATATACCTTCGCGCATAAAACAACGAACTGGTTAAAGTGTAAACCCAATCGAAACAGGCAGAAATAAATAAATCGGCGGAACTCGAGCGCAGAACTCGGCGTAACAGAATCGCTCCTGTCAGCGGGCTGCCCGAAAAAAAAAAGCGGATAGTCGGTGTGTACAGGCAAGGTGGGGGGAGTAAGAAGGGAAGCGGGACAAAAAAGCGCGCAAAGCACGTGAGTTGCGCGCAAGCGCGTAAAAACGTCTGATTAACGGGCCGTTAGCCGTTCGTAAAGTCAGTGCCGAGCCGCCGCAGCCGCCGCCGGCAGCGGAATTACGATTTAATCAGCTTTCGCGTTTTTCGAGAGCCTATTATACGAGGCTCTCGGATACTCGCGCGTTTACGGCTTTATTAAATAATCAAAACTTTATTAAATAATCAACTCCGACGGATCATTTTTAAAGCTGTTCGGCAGATTTTATTGCGCTTACAACGGGGGTTAACGCGCATTTCCACGACTGAGAATTGAATTACAATTTCTTTCGCTTTCGGTTTAGAAATTTTTCCAATCAATTTGCTTATACATAAATAATTAAAAATTCTTCATTTTATAACTTTTTCTATATTGTCGAGTGTCAATGTCAATATTCCAAGTTCGTTTAAATACAATTAATTGTGTGGAAGTTAATTCAGTTATATCAAGGAAAGTAGTTCTGAACCAGATGTCCAATTTTAACAGAAACTTGCTACATCGTTCGAAAGTTAAAACCCTATATTTTACACGCAATACAGCGGAGTTACAAAAAATAATCAAAACGCAGCATTCCACTGCAAACCCAATACCCAAATGAGCAGAAAAATATAAATATAGAAGTGACCCGCCGAGTTATCAGTCGTGCCATGTGGATAAGCGCTCGCGAGCACGCGCGCCATTCTGTATATACACGTCCGTGTGCGTAAATGAGTTATTAAATATTGATTCGGGGCTTTTTGTTCTGCGTATAGACCCGCTTGCCGAGCAAACATCCAAATCAATCGAATCTAGCCCGATAAACTATCGCCGTCGTCAGGCGCGCGCACGCGCGCGTCTCTCTCCTACCGCAAATCCGCATTATCGCGAGTGCATGATACTCGCCGCGCTGCTGCCCACCTGTGTACTAAGCGCAGCTGCGCGACGAAGCCCCATAGCGAACACTCGCACATACACACACACCTGCTGTCGTCGTCGTCGTCGTCGGGCGACGATTAGATGCCTAATGATCTCGGACGATCTGCGGACTAGACGTTTACGAGGCTTGTTTCAGCTGGAGGAACGAGCTTTTAAATTGCCTCTTAATTAAGAAGCCGAGTTCGCTTCCGAATTAACGCGTTTACGTTGGTTCTAGCGTTTATTGAGTTATGTTTATCTGAAAGATTCGATTTACTACGGAAATTTTTTCTCCATTCGTACGGAAATAACAAAGGGAATTTTTTTTTTTTTTTTTTTTAAATCACGACACTATTCGTCAGTTATGGTGCACCTGAGCACACAATTTAGAAGTAGCTTGTGAAAATATTTGATTAAATTGTAAAAACCCATTTCATTCGAGTAAACAAATACGTTTACAAAAACACACGTGTAGTAGAATTTTCACGGAATGACAAATAATGATCACGCGTTTGTTTTACAGTAATTAAGGCGAAATTCTTCGAAATTATTTAACTCCAATTTGTAACAAATGGAAACCAGCTACGTTTGTTTTATTCGTTATCGGTGTTATAATTCTGTAAGCTCTGATTATTAATTAAACAGTTTCGAATCCACCGCGGGCGAAGCCCCCTCAATTGTCTCTAATCAAAATCACGAAATCCAGAAAAATCGGACCCCACATCAAACGCGAATCCCCGCAGACACTTGTCGTCGTTTCTCCCTCCCGCGATTTCACTTAAATTCGGGATCCCGAGCTACAAAAAGCCGCCGCCGGCGAGGATCGACGCATCCTCGGTGCGTTTACGGCGCAATCGCTGACCTCTCTCGCCGGTAATAATCCCCACCTCCTCGAACAAACTGTCGTTTCGACGACTGCCATTATCGCGATCTTTACGATCGAATGTGCCGATGAACGAACGTGCGCGGGACTTTACGATCCGGCCGAAGATCTGGCCGGCTCCCCGAGTCCTTTCTCCGCTTTTCCTGGCACGAGTCGGATTTTTTGGCTTGTTTGTCGCCGGTGCTTTGACGCAAGACGCGAGATTGCTACTCGAAAAGGTTGTCGATTGTTTCTTAATAGAGACGATGACTGTCTTTTATGCTTTTTTATATTTTGTTGAAAATAATTAATTTACTCATACCTATTTCTATCTTATAGTTAGTATTAAAGTTTCAATCGCCTCATAAAATAGTTAACAAAGCGATTAATTTTACACTAATACTTTTGCACACAGAGTTCGACACCAACTCTTGCCCAACCAAAAAAGCAGCGCCCTTACTCGATTCAATTGAAACATCAAAACTCGCAACAAAACAAGCATTATAAATACTTCTAAAAAGGGCAGCGCTCAAATTACTTTTCAATATACGCGAACGTCATTTCTTCCATCAGAAGCAGCGAGCGAAGCATAAAGGGAATACGTCGCGGGCCTTAATTCGAAGGCGCGCGGGGGCAGAGGCGGGTGTACAACAATCGCATTATTCGCAGATGTTGGGGCGCAACAAGCGAGTGCACACACCTCCTCGACGCGCAGCTCAGCGCCGCTACAGCAGAAACCCGCGGCCCGTTTAGCCCGAAGGTCCGAATATCGATTTCCATACATAATTAAATACTAGCCCGGCCGAGGCGGACACAAAGAGCCTGCGGACCCGCGCGCCTCCCGCTTTGATCTGCCCTGACAGACAGATCCCGTCATCATCGCGGACTTCAATAGTTTCCTGCTCCGTGCGCGTCCCTCTCTCCGCCGCTGCTGCCGCTGATGCTCCGAGCTATTGGCTTGTCTTCTCCAGTGCTGCTTCTTTCGCACGTGCCGCTAAAGCTAATCAAACCGATGCGCGTTGCATGTAGCTGTGCGTGTACGCTTTTTTAAACGGGAGAATCCGAGCAAATGTTTCGACGGGAATGCCGGCGAGGGTTTTTTGATGACTTTCGGCTTTGCGAACTTTTGAGGTTGCAAAAGTGTATTTTAAATCAAAAGTTTTTAGCTTCGCGTTTGTTAATCAGGTTAAATAATAACATTTTCCCTCCGGATTGAATTATAAACGATCGCGTTGTATTTTGTGCAAGTCCGCAATAATTTCTGCTCTGATTACTCTCCAAAACTCCTAATTATCGTACCGCTGAAATAAACGCCCATAATTATCGCATTAACCGCGAGTCGATACAAATCCTTGATAAACAATTGATACAGTAACAACGCTCGGCGGTCAAAGACTATCCCCCCAACTGACGTGTCGATAACCCATTTCTCGTTTCTTGCGTAATGACACTGCACGCGGTGCCTTTCGCGGAGGAGAAAAGCTTTGCATTAGCCGGTGAAGCGCTCGGGGCCACTTCGATTTCCCGGGAAACAAACACTTTGATGATGCGCGCGGTATCTGCTTTTCTCTCTCTCTCTCTCTCTATCTCTCTCTCTCTCCCTCTCTGTTTCCGCTCGTCGCGTGCGTGCGATGTAAGCAGGCTTGATGAGAATCCGCCGCCGTCGCCGATGTTTTTCTTTCTGCGCCCGCTTTCGGAGCCGCCGGCGAAGTGATGGGCTTCGAAAGGGAGTAATCGATCGGACAGTCGCCGTCATTTTTGAGCTCGCTACCGTGTCTGTATGTCTGTCTGTGTGAAAGCACTGCGCGGTGAAAAGGTTTTGGTGTAGTCATTTCGATAAACGAATTTTAGAGGGCTTCTTATTGAGTGCGAGTGCGTGGCTGCAGTTTCTTGTTGATATTTTAATTGACTCAAGTTTTCTTGAAAATATAGTGTATAGTATATCTAAGCTGCAAAAAGAAGTATCAAAACGGATTTTTTTATATTGCTTATTAGGTGTTTTTCCTCTTTATCGGTAGCGTTTATCATTTTATAAAAGTAAAAGGAATGGAAAAAAAAAATTTAATTAGCATGTATCACAATAGATCGAAAGACAATTTCTTCAAACGGCATGAGAAGATATCAAGATAGTGCAAATAATATATGACGTCAAAGAACGGCAGACAATAGACTTTGAGAATTTTCTCAATATCGTTCGACCGGTAAATTCTAATTGACGCAGAAAACTTATCAATCAAAAACTGTCACGAAACGGAGTAAACATATCAGTCAGCTCTCGCGCGCATTTCTACATTTTTATCTTGACCTTAGCTGTCAATAACTTAGCGGTCAATTGCGTCCTCGCGTTTAATCCGCACTTATATATATATACGCCGCGTCGCGCGGCCATAAATCGCGGAAAAAAGCTCTCCCTAATAAATAAAGCTCGCGTCGCCGCTCCGCGTCTTAAATTAGACTTTAAAGACTCGGCGCGAAAAGCGTCGCGTCGGGGTTTATGCACCTCCGCCTCGAGATTAGCGCCTGTTTTTTTTTTCTCTCTTTCTCTCTCTCTCTGTACGAGTCCGACGCGAACGTTACGATGACATGGAAGGCCAAGGCGGTAATTACGAATCGAGCAATCAATCACGCGAGATTAGAGATTAGCAGATTTCCAAGTGGCGCGGGAGTCATCGTAATCCGAGCGAGCGAGGCATCGATCTTAAGGTCGTACTTGTGCGTATCGTTACGCAACGCTTCTTGCCGACTCTACTGGCTTTGTCCAGTGAGTGACAATGCAATCACACAGTGTTTTATAAGCGATTTTGCAAAATTTCACAAATGTATCCTTCACATTTATTTTAAATGCTTTAATTTTACGTGGAATTAACTCTAATAGCAAAAGAAAAAAAAAATTATGTTCAGCGTTCATCAAGTGTTTATGAAAATTAAGTGTATTTTAGAGTTTTAAAGATTCTAAAAAAAACTCAAATGACAGTAAGAATTGGAATTGAAATTTATAAATTTACGATCTCTTGCGTAAAAATAAATTTCCCATTTTTTAAAATTCAAAGTAATTAACCTGGAAGAAACGCATTTGCACCCAATAAAACCTAAAAAGACAATTCGCCCACGCAATAATTAACTTTATTTTAATTGCTCATTACAATAATTACCGTCAATAAACAATCTAAACTTACTCAACGAGCGAGCAATAAAACGCTTCCTACGTACACATAACGAATCGCGGCTAGAAAATGGTCATACCGCGATCTTTAGCAGGCTCTCGGGCGGGAAAGCGGCCCTCGGCACTTGGCGCTGCATCGCGAGCTGGCCAAGAGAGAGAGAGAGAGAGCACGTGGGCCGATCGGTGAGCTGGCGGCGTTTATCAGCGAGGCACTCGAAATATCGTCGCGCCACCGATGCGTCAGTCCCGGTGGCAGATTCGCCGAGCCGATTTCGAGCCCCGCGCGCGCGCGCGCGGCAGGCAATAAACCACTCGGCCCCGCCGAGCGAGTTTTCGACCAAAAACAAGGAAACGTTAATGCGCCCGGAAAATTTACTCGACGCTCATCCTTGGAAAAGCGGCCGCCGCCGCCGCCGGCTCGTCAACGCCGCCGTTTATAAAAAGACGCAAGCGCGCGAGCTGCTGTAACGATTATAAGAACGATAAACTCTGTATTTTAATGCGAGTGGCGTTCGCTTGATTATATTGGTATTTGTCGTCTGGTTGCTTTATAAAAGCCTGATGTTTCGCATTCCTCGGTGAGCGAGGAAAAATTTAATGGATGTTAATGTTCTTTTGTTTATTGAATAATAATGTTTGTTTTTTAATCTTATAATAAATAACTGCTTTGAAAGCACGTGCATTATGACTGCTAGGATATTACTAAATGAGCCAACACCGTCTAATGTAAACATTGAAACTATTTCCATGAAAATTCTCATACTCTCTAATAAAGCAATCACTGATTGTCGAAGCAAAAAGACTCCTAAAGGATCGTCCGTTCTTTTTAAGCTTATACGCACATACATTACATCCGCGCAGAATAAATTCCGCAAATTCGATTAATCGACTCGTTACACATCTCATGAATCCAGGAACGTGGCAAAAAAAAAAAAAAAAAAAGAAGCGTCGCGCGATCGCGCAAGAGCCAATTACGAGTACTTAGGAAATCCATCAGGATAATCCTCGACTCCCTATCTGTTCATAAATTAACGCTCTCGCTCTTGGCCGCGAGTGGATTCACCTGTGCAGCGAACGAGAGGAAAAAGCGGCCGAAGGGAGAAAGCAATCGGGAGAGAGAGAGAGAAAGAGAGAGAGAGCTGCGAACGCCACAAAGCGTGGCGGACGGGAAATGATCGATTGCGGAACGCTCGCGGTGTAGATCGTCGCCGGCGTTGCAGAGCGAGCGTGACATTTGGATAACGCGATAAACTGCGAACTGCACTTGCGCGGCGCGCGCTCGTACACACACATACACGCGCACACGGAAACGCGGAGAGGTGCGAGGAGAGGGAGTGCAGGCCGCATTGCACTCGTGACTCTCGCCGCGACTTTTTATGCGTGCACGTCAATGAGGCATAAATTTTGTCCGTTTTCCTTCTGCAGCCTGTGTTTTCTAATTTTAGGATTGTTTCCAGCGCTTTATCAGTTTTGTCGACGGACTTTTCTATTGATATTTTAAATGATTTGCAATTTTTTGGACACGCAGCGAGAAAAAAAATGTAATGCTTGATTTGTCAGCTGCATCTGCTCACTCGGATATGGATTTGTGTTCTTATTCTTATTCGCAATTGAAACAATTTTTACCCGCAAATGAAAAGTGTTTATTAAAAAGATTCTTTTATTTGAAAAATAAAAGTTAAAATAATACAATGTAAAACACTTTAATCAGCACTAAAAATGATTCATGCACACTCTGATGTGCAGCAGAATTTATGAATGCACCCCTTTCAGAAACCAGCGTACAAAAAAATTTCAAAGACATTATTATTTACATTTATCCAACTTGAAAATACGACCAATATACGAAATCTATGAAAACATGCAAATTACTATAAATAGCTAATAGTATACACTTAAAAACTCATACATCTCTATCCATCAATAAGCATCATTAACCATCGACTCCACGCTGCAGAAAGCGCATCGCTTCTCAGCTATCGAATTAACGGAGAATCGACGCGCGATCGTTTCAATCATCCTCTAGGCGCGCATCCTATTCTAATGGAAAAATAATTCACTCGTCTAGAAGCGTACACCGTGCAAAAAGACGCGCGCGCGAAAAAAAAAGCGCGTAGCGCTCGCATTTGCATAAACGGGCAGAACTGCCTGGAATAAAAATTAATCGCTCAAAAGCAGATTATCACTAGTAGCACTTATGAATTTCATCGCTCGTGCCGCGATGGCAAAAAACAAAGCGAGAGAGAAAAAGCAGAGCAAGTGGAAGGACGGAGAGAAGAAGCGGGGAATTGATGGATTCGCGTCAAATGGTTATTCATTGACTGATGTCAAAGACTCTTCGCGCTGTGCGTCAGAGCGAATGAAAGCGCCTTTTATCCTCATCATGCCACTCTTGACGCTTCTTTTTTACGCGCTGTCCTCCCTCTCTCTCTCTCTCTCTCTCTCTCCGCACACATACACCACTCCGCGCGTCCTCCCATTCTCATTTTCATTTCTCTATCGCGGCGCGATTATTGTTGGGACTCGAATTACGCGGCCCGTTTTCGTCTGGCGCGCTCTTTTTCTTTCATTTCGCGGACGCCCGACAGGCTCTCGATGCTGACGTGTATAGTGCCGAGCTGCCACTCCGAGCTGATATCTGTCGCGAACTTTTTAACAAGGTCAGCAATATGCCGTTTTGATTATGCGTGGGAGGTGTATATACGGCCATTGTTTTACGCGGTGAGCTTTATTTTCTTATCTAATTCCGACGCCGTCGATAGGACGTGACTGATCATCGATGAGATCACGCGGTTATTTCGCAGGAAGCGAATAATTAACGATTGCCAATAAAAGGAGGAAGTCGGTATTAGATCTGTATTTTGTCGATATAGTCGACTGGCGGTAATCAGGTGATTTGCGCTTCTAATTAATACATCCTGTGTTCGATTTTATACCGATGATTCAGTTTTTGCAGCTGCCAATAATTTCAGTATACGCAATTCGCTTGCACACGAACGGGGCGTTGAACTTTTCGAATGTGAAAAAATTCATTCGAGCAGAAATTCAATAATGCGAATTAACGCGCAAGATATTGTAAGCATTCTTTTCGTTATTTCTAACTTTAAAATATACTAGTGACATTGAAACATTACGCCGGCGGTATCGCTAAAACCGTTTACACGCAGGCATTCATAAAGTAATCTTATTTCGCCTCGGTATCGGTATGAAACATTTTATTCTCTCCGCAAAAGACATTTCAATACAAATTATTCATACCGATAGAAAGCGAGCCGTACCGCATAAATCACCGTTTCGACTTTAAATTTTCAATCCAAATGAAAACCTCCATTTTCTAAAAGAGCCTACATTCATGCCCCGAATATTCGTAAAAGCAGCCTTACCAAAGAAAACACTTAATCACCTCCTTATCGCGCTAAAACATCGGGCTAAATTTATTTATGCTCGTTCGCGCTGTTTTAAAAACCTGTCATTCTCCGTACCTATAGCAGTACTTCTCGAACAATGCCCGCGGAGACTACGTACTCAACCGCGAATTCACTCGAAACGAGGAAAAAAAAAGAGAGAGGAGAGCGCGCGAGCGTACACACGTGGAAGCACGTTACGCATGCGCCTCTAAAAAAAAAACGGCAGCTGCGCTTTTTTTCGCGCGGCTCCCTTAGAAATCGCGAGCTTCACGCACGCAGCGCATGATTCAGACACCTGCTGTGTGCACTTTTGTTTACTCGGCCCACGCGCCGATCGTACGAGCGAGATAAGCCGGCTCTCTCTCTCTCTCTCTTCCTCTTTCTCTCTCTCTCTCTCTCTCTCTCTCTCTCTCTTTGGTGGAAAGCGCTTTTCTTTTTCGCGGGGAGGGAAAAAGGCCGGATGGAAATGAAGGCTTTTAAATAAACGAAAGCTGGCCTGGGATTATGAAACGGTATAAAAGTAATTGAAAGCTTCGCCAATAAAATCACTAAAATAACACGATCCATTATTTCGGTACATTGACGTAGCGTCGGTTTTTAAAACGAGCGTGATATATTTGCCTTTGAATTTCTTTTTATTTATATTTGACAGAACATGAACATTTACTTTGATCATTTTTCACGGGCTGTATGTGTGTACGGAGCGTGTTTAAAAAATTATTTTTAGCGAAGTATAACGCGAAATGCGCTGCTACAAGTATTTCGTTTCAATTTAACGACTTAAGTTCAATGTTATTTCGTCGCGCTGTTTTTATTGTATTAAAATGTTTGACGACAGGCCGAGATCACCGCATTCAATTAATCATATTTCATTATTGGTTGGTAGTCGTAATTAATTTTCACTTTCGCTTCCCGCCGTTTCGCGCAAAAATTCCTGCTGCAACACTCGTATCATTTTGCATTTTAAATTTAATTCTCTTAAACGAATGCCGCGCGCAGCCCTATTTATTAACAAGCACAAGCCGTCTCGAAAAATTAATCTTAAAATTGCCAGTAAAGAGCGATTTTATTTCTAGAAGAGCGTTTGAAAGCTGTCGGGAGGCAGAAAAAGATAAGAAATTTCGCTCTCCAGCACCGGAAGTAGTGGTTTTGACAAGGCGCTCCGCAAAGGAGAAAGACGCGAATTTCTTGGATGACCGTTCTGTGTAAACAACGCACTCGCTCTTATCGCAGAAACGTATCTTTATTCACCCACGCGCGGCTGAATGAAATTTCTCGCGATGACACATTTGAGCGGAACACTTCACTTGTCAGAGAGCAGTTTGCACTTCTCGAGGTCCTCACTTTTTCCGAGCTACTTTTCTCGAAATTGACGGCTTAACGGTGCGGTAAAAAAAAATTAAGAAATAGCAGAATTTAGTAATATACGAAGTTTGTTCTTTCGTTGAGATGTAATTTCACTTTGGACACTTGTCGAGGACTTGGAAAATTTTTGAAAGACCACGAATAATAGAATGAATATAATCGAAATTTCAAACACACGATTTATTTATCCGTCGTGCATAATATATTGTCGAAGACTACTTGTTTTCACGAATGATGTCACAAAAATAAAAGTACAGGCACAATTATTAGCGATAGCGTCTATTTCGACAAAACTCGTAATATGCATAATTATTTTTACTCCCACCGAACTTTTTCCTCGTTCCCATTATTTTTCTAGAAAACTAAAAGGCAATACTAAAGCTCATTCTCACGGGAGCCCAGCACGAAAGCAGCCTCCTCCCAGCCGAACTTCTTCTCACAGTCTCACTAAAACTGAAGTCGCGCGCGGAATTTTTTGCAACCCCCCCGGGTTAATCCGCGAGCACACGAAGTACACGACAGTCCTTGCGATATCGATCAGGGAAAAAAAGGCCTCCGCGAAACAAAGCCCATTGATCGGGCGCAAAAAGGCTTTGCTTTGGAGCGGCTCATTATCCCGTCAAGTGGCCGTCTTTGGCCTCGGCGCCGAAATCCCGCGGCCGGCGCGTCACGCTCGTCACGACGCCGCTAATACCCGGCGCAGAAAAAAAAGCGCCTGCACACACCACTCCGTGACTCATTACAAAGTAAAGGTACACACCGTATAAGTAGTGGTTCCAGCGGGCTAATCCGTCAGTGTCGCTGGCGGCTCTGCTGAAGCTGCTCCTCGGGCTCAGCAGCACCATGTCACCGCATTTCGCGGAGCAGCTCGGTAAACGAAGCAAAAAAAAAAGAAGAAAAAACAGGATGCACGGCACAGAAAACAACAAGTGTTTTACTTCGTCGTCACTGATCGTCGAGTTTCGGTCTCATCACTGATAATGCGATTATATTCCCGCTCACTGTCGAACTTGCACAGCGGGTGAGTCACAACTGCGTGTCGGGGGCAGCCAGGCAGGCAGGTAGAGAGCCCAGGCGGCAGGTGTAAAGCACACGCGAGAATCGAAGAGCGAAGCAGCCTCCCGCTCGGGCAGCACGTGGCGCACTGACGGCTCCGCGCTCGGCGGCTCCTCGCTCCCCCCACTACCCCGGAGGCGGCCTTCCCCGAGCGCGCTCCTCCTCCCCTCCAGAGCGACCGGCGTTGGGGACGAGCTGCGGCCCCCTTCTCCCCCCACCCCTCTCCTCCGCCGCCGGCCTCCACC